>WBNM01025071.1:129818-205307 GCA_013399055.1 Ramphastos sulfuratus
CCCGCCCGCTAGCTACCTCGTTGTCCCAGGAACCGGTGGCGAAGAGGTCGGGGGGCTGGAGCGCAGCAGCGGGCAGGGGCCGCCAGCGCGTCTTGCTTATCTTCTGCGACACGAACCTGGCGCACACATCCTCCATGGCCGCCGCGCGCCGGCTCCCGCCGCTGCTGCCCGCCCCGCAGCACGTTTGCTGATTGGCTGCGGCGCGACGGCGAGCGCGGAGGGACAGGTTTGACGCGCGCCTGCGAGCGCACCCGGGCGGTCTGATGTTGGGCACAGAGGTGAAGCTTGGCGGCGGCCTGCTCGGTCCCGCCGAATGTAGCAGCCAGCTGCCAGCTGCTGCCGTTTAGCGAGACGGACAGGCCAGGGCGGGTCGCTTCCCCTCAGCCCCGGCCATTCGCTAACGGGCAGCTGCGGTACTGTGTCCCTGGCCTGGGGTAACGGCGCGACGCCGTGCAGGAGCCGATAGGCGACCATAGCGGAAGGAGCCCGGCCTTGCCCACACGTGCGGCCAGCCACTCAACTGGCGCGTGCCGTGTAAACTTTATCTACAGCATCGGGTCCAGGAAAGAAAGGAATAGGAAGAGGTGAATTTGTCAGTTTATTTAACCTGTTTGTTCAGTTGGTCTGTCTTCCCTCATCAAACATTACTTGTGTATCATCTTTGCAAGGTTGCCAACTTTTTCTCTCAAAATCGGTGACTTGTACACCAGCTAATAATGCTCTAGATTTGCTTTTAAATAGCCTTAAGTAATGCTCTGTTACCTCTGTCAGATTCCTACTTGTGCATTTTTTTGATCCCAAATAGCACATTAAATCAAACAAGGGCATGCATGTACCTCCTTTACCATATTACACTAAACAACTGTGATAAAAAGTTTAGAGGCTAGTTGTAAAATGAGCTAAAAGATGACATGGCTACACTATCATTTCAGAAGCTGGGGCTGTCTGCCCAGTCACTGCAGTGTAGTAAGGGATTTTCTCAGGAGCACCTTCCTACATCTACAGCCTGGTTTTCTGCAACATTTCTTCTCTCAGCTGCTGCTGCTGCCAGCTCTTTCAGATTCTCTTAGGTGGATTTATCAGCATTAACAGCACTGGTTTCTTCGAACTTTCACCACCTGTGTTATTGCAGTTTGCCTGCTTAAGCCATCTGTCAGGTTTTTTTTTCTATGCAGCATGCTTGAGTCCCTCATCAAGTCTGCTAAGCCGTTTTTTAATCCTTCAGATGTGATACCAAATCAGTGATATTTTATATGCATTAGGCATCATTTCAACTTCAGTTGTGAGGAAGAGCTTTTTTTTTTTAACTGTTATATAGAGGAATCGAGCACTGAACATATTTAAATAGCTGAATGCTAGTGTTCTACCATACCGCAAGCCTTAAAGCAGCTTTGTTGCAGGCTGCAGTAGCATTGTTATTCTCCAGTAGCAAATACCTTTGACACTCCCTATTAAGCTGCTAACAGCAATCCTGCAAGTCACTGTCAACTCCAAGGGTATTTTCAGCTCATTCTAACACTTGTGAGAAAGGTCAACAGGCAGCCTTCCAATACAGCTACAGCCCAGATAGCTGAAAATGGAAGAGATAGTGCTTTGGGATTATTGAAATGTTTTACTAGGTAAATATTTTTGTTGGCTATTTTGTGATTTCTGTGTGTATTTTTTATCTTGTATTCTTGGATGTTTCTTTCTTTGCTCAGGATTGCTTATTCAAAAGCATTTGGGAAGTATTAAAGGGAGTAGGTTGGACATAGAGGCTTATTTTCATTATGAGGTAATGAAGAATCACATTTTTTCTTCCCTGTCTTACATGTCTTTTTAAAGAAAATGTTGGCGGCATATTATGTGATAGAGGTGAGAGTTGCAATGGTTTTAGAACTGCCTTATAAACATATATTTTGTGCTTGATCACTAGAAAAGATGTGTGCTGTGTTAGTATGTTCAATGTGACAGCAGATTTAAATAAAAGGAGGAAACAAACAATGTCTCATCAAGTATTTCTGAGGTTGTCAAAAAAGGATGTTAAATCTAGACAAAGCTGGCTCTGAAGTCCAAACATATTAGATGAGACAGCAAGGAGCATCTATGGATTATCCTTAAATGTGGCTAAAACAAGGAGTGTGAGTGAAAGAGGAAAAAAACTAAAAGCATGCCAGTCTCCGCCAGAGGTTAAGGGGCCTGGGAATTAAGGCACTTACTACATCAGTAGATGTACTAGGGCAGGATAAAGCTAATTCTGAACTCTTATTTTCTTATAACCTGCTTTCCACCATTTAACATTCAACAGTATTTTATGGAAATGATTTAGAGTTGCCCAAATAGTATTTACTGATGGCCATAACTCCTGGAATTGTGCCCAGTTTGATCTCTTGGACAAAAGCAGTTGCAGAGCAGAGTGCCAGGGCCCCAAGTGCATTTGTAAGCTTTATTTGTCCTCACCTGGGCTGAGGCAGCCTCTCTTGGCCTGAGCTGTGTTGTAGGAAGGCCTCTGCCCAGCCATGTCTCTGACTTGCCAACTGGCTTGACTTGAGGCCTGACTTGTCACTTTGCTTTTGCTTGATGGCAAAACCATTACTGTCCCCAGCACTGCTTTGCCTAGATACCATGGGATGGTGTCCTACTGTGTGGCATTATCTTCGCTGACTCCAGGCTCACCTTTCCTTGTGGAGACATCCCAGTCCTGCTGCTCCCTAACAGGGAATGTCACTGATGTGCCTGAGTCCTTCTCATATCCTCTTTAAGTTCAAAGCTGGGAAAAGAGGGATGCTGAGTTCATAATAACATAAACTTCTGAGATGGAAATCCAAAATTAAGATACCAAACTGGCTTGATGTTACAGGAGAAGATATGAGATGAGATAAAGGAGAGTGGAGGCAGGGAAAGGACTGAGTGTAGGTATAGAAGGCAATTGGTGTGGAGTTTGGGACATAACTGCAGAAATGTTCAGAAGGAACATTTCACAGGGAAATTTCTGCATTATGCAGAAGCAGATGGGATCAGACAGTGATGATCAACTTTTCCTATGTTTTTTAAAGTATTGAAAAAATCAAATGGGTTCATGAAGTGGGAGAAAAGGGATGAAACAGAAATAGCACAGAGGGGTTTCTATATAAATGTATTTAAAGCTAAAGGATTGAGATGTGGGTGAATGTGTGGAAAAAGACAGAGATCTGATATGCTTACAATTAGTGGGATCTCCATATCAGAAATATTAAGCAATGGCCCACTCCAGTGAATGGCACTGCCATGCTTCTTCCCTAATGTTGATGCACCGGCCCCCTGGAAGGTCCGCAGAGAACAAGAGAACACTGTACCTGCAGAAGATGGAGGTGTCTACACTGTAGAGTGGGCATCCAGGGACCAAGGTGATCACATTGGTTTGGACAACAGAGGGAGAAGAGGATATAGGAATGATGAGTGTCAGAGCAAATGGAGAGGTTCCATGTGAATGCTGATGGCCGTAAAACTTTTTTTTTTTTTAAATTTCTGCTTGTCTTTTTTTCTAGTGTAGAATGTCTATGTTCCTTTTAGTTTTAATGTATATGTCCTTAATAAGTTTCAATGGTTGCAGAACAGAAAGAGCTATGGACCCTCGTGTTTACTGCACAGATGGGTGCTTCGTGATGCTATTGGTGTGTATTAATTTCTCAGGACCCTTTAAGGCAGCCCCTTAAAGCTCCTGGAAGCCTGCAGAGCCAAATGCTGTTTCTTTCACACGTGGCTGGTATCCATCCAAGACACCGCAGATACCACTTAGAAAGGTTCAAACTTATGTTGTCATTCTCTGAATAGTCATGCCAAGAGATGGCCAATAGCCAACATTCAATCCAAAAGTGCCTGGGCAAGTCTGCAAGTTCCTAGGAGATAAAGGTGAGCTCTTTCTCTGTGCTCTGTGACAAGCTTAACCATGTTTCAAGCTAGTCTTGATAAGTGTAAATGGTTTCTCTTGTGTTTCTGGTCTCCCAAGGGAGTAAGTATCCCTGGAATGCTTTTAAACATGGGCCAGCTACTTTCTTGCCAGCAATCTCTCTGTGAGACCAATGCAGTCTGCATCTGAGAACACAAAATATCTATTGCATTTAAAACAAAAGTATTTTTGTGCATTTTTACAATGTCTGTGTGTCTTTTGTACTTGCTGCCCTTTGGGAATTCCTCTAAGTCCATGGCTTTCCTTCTCTCCTAGCCCACTGGATGTAACAGGGAGACCTTTTATATTCTGGAGCAGACTGGGAGTCTTTCATGGACTGTAAAGCAGTTGCCAGATCATGGTTAGAGGTTAGATGGAGAATACAGAATGAACCAGGGTGTCTGTCTCCAGGATTAAAAGAAACAGGTAAGAAGGGTCTGGGAAGCCTACAGATGAGACCTGCTATATGTGATGGGCAATTGACAGATTTGCTGTGAACTGACTTCTATCTGGAAAAGCAGATTCTCACCTTCACCTCATTTTCTTCACCCGAACCAAGAATGATAAGTTGAACAGGCTCATCCCTTCCAGCGTGGGTTCTGACAAAAAAAAAAAAAAAAAAAAAAAAGCTATCTGTGTCTCCCATTGTGGTATGTTAGGTTGTGTGTGTTGTTGTATTTAAGGAACAGTATAATATTTGAAATTATATCTGCTGGATGATACTTTATTTTCTCTATTATTCATACAATGTACTATTGATACGACCTACCTATTCATAGTTACATGTCACTATTCTCTATTTTTAAAGCTATTCTCGTTTTAAAAACAAAGATGCCGAGCAGATGACATACCTGTGCTGTTGCACCTTGTTAAGAGAGGAAGCACGATAAAATTGCAGTGCTGATTCAGAGGGACCAGAAGGGGGCACAAATTCAAGTCACAGCACTGACAGCTTCTCCGAAATCGTCCGCAATAATGGAATTTGCTTTCCCTTAAAAACAATAGGCACATAAATGACAGGTGGAAAATTATTTTTTTATGGCAAAATTAACCATTAAGGAATACCTCGTGACTCTGGGACGTTAATTCTGTGGTTTCCTGTGCTAATCTACAGGCTGTGGGAGGAACCGGAGATGCTACTTTTCCCTTAAGATTGCTACTTCATCATGTGCCCATTTTGGGGCAGAGTAAATACCACACCAGAAGCATCAGTCTGGCATTTATTAAGTCCTGAGTTAATGACTTTGTGATACAGACAACTTTTTAAAGTAATCTTATTTTGTAACTTCGTCCCATCATACCAGCAGATGCCGTGAGTAGATAACAGGTACTCTGGCACCACTCAGCCGTATGTGCAGGTGCCAACTCTCATAACTTTCCTTCTATCCCCATTTTCGGTTGTTCTCCAGGTCTTCAGTCACATTTCCCCCCCTGGCACCCAGGGTAGTCCCTCACCCTGCCTCGCCGCAACTGCCGCCTTAGGGGCGACTCCTGCGCTGAAGCCCCAAGGGCGGCACGGCCGTCAACGCACCAGCGACAAGTGGCCAATAGCAACCTCCAACACGTAGGCCTGGCCCGCGCGGGCTGGCCGCAACCAATAGGCATGCCCCATGCAAAACAACGCGCCGCGGGGACGTCGATAATTGGCTCCGTCGCAAGGGTGGCGGAGCGCGCGCCGAGCCGTTGCGGGGTCTGGCGGCGTTTCCGTGACCGACAGGTCGGAGACTGGTTAGGGTCCACTGCCTCGCTTCTTCGGTACACGGCATGTGCCGTCTCATTTCACGAAAGCGGCTAAAGTCACCAGGGATGGAGGGAGTGCGGTTGTGTTTTCGCTAGCTCATTCATTAACGGAGCTCCTTTTAAACACGCACTCATAGATCCGTCCCCCACCGTTTCTGGAGCGACGGCTGGGCCAAGCCCTCATCGCCAGTGCGGGATCAGCGTCCTGAGCCCTGCAACCAAACCCACGAACCAGGAGCATCCGCTGAGCTCGCGCGACTGGTGCCCCAGACTGTGGTTGCGGGTAGAGGCGGGCTGGGGCTACCGGCACCGGGGCTCGGGCCACCTGTGTGCTCCGTCAGCCCGTATGCGCCCAGCAGCATCTCCGCGCCCCTAGTGCCGTGCGAATGGCCGCGACTCACTGCGACGTTAAGTGCGCTCATGTTACCGGGTGCTCACAGTGAGACCGCGAGAGTGTGAGGGCCGAGGCTGGTTTCCCCGAGCGCGCTGCTGGGGCAGCGGAGCGGCATCCTGGCCACGCACCTCTCCGCCCGCAGCCTCTGGACATCGGCGGGACGGGAGAGGACCGGCCCCAGACGGACGGCGGCTAAGTAACCCCCCCAATTCCCCGCCCGCGCGGGGCTCACCCCACGCGCTAGCCTGGGGGGCGGTGGGCGCGCATGCGCGGGGCCCAGCGCGGGCCAGCGGAGCAGAGGCGGCGGCAGTAGCGGCTGGAGAATGTCGGGCGCGCGGGGTGGTGGGCGCGTGGCCCCTCCCCTCGACGGGCGCGCGGCAGCCGCAGCGGCGGCGGCAGGGAGGGGAGGAGGAGGCGAGGAGGCGGCGCCTGTGTCGGCGCTGGAGGTTGTGTCCTTCCTGGGGAAGCTGCTGTGCGCAGTCGCGGCGCTGAAGGCGGCTCTGTACCTGCTCCGCAGAGTGTGTCTAGCGATGGCCTGGAAGTCGGGAGGCGCGAGCCATTCCGAGCTCATCCACAACCTCCGCAGTGAGTCCTGGGCTGGGGTCGTAGGCGGGCGGGGCCCCTTTCGTCTCCGTCGCGGAGTGTCCATTACCGGCCGCACGCACTTCGCATTCCCGCGGCGCCCGCCCAGCCGCCAACTGTCAAGGAGCGGCGCCGGCGGGGGGAGGAGGCGAAGGCGGCGCCCAGCCGAGGGGTGTGTGTCTGAGTGTTCGTCCGGGTCCCTCCCGGGAGGGGCGCGGCGAGTGCCGCCGCTGTCCCGCAGCTAGGCGGAGGGCGGCGGCCGCTTGGCGCAGGGCGGGCCCGGGCTGTTGTTGCGGGAGGAGATGCGGCGGGAGGGGCGGCGCCGATGGCGGTCCCGAAGGGGAAACGCTGTGCGGCAGCTGTGGTTGTTGTCATCCCGCCGCCTCTTCCCCTCCTCGGTTCCGTTCCCGCCTCGTCGCTCTCGGCCGCAGCTCCGGACGGCCTGTGATCCTACACGCACGCTGAACTCGGCGTCCCTTCTGCCGGATCAGCACGCGCTTTGGGCGGTGGGCAGCCGCGTCTTGAGGCTCCTCGCAGAGCCATCAGGGGAGCGGTGGTGTCGGCAGGCGCACAGCGGCCGTTCTTCCATTTTCCAGGCCAGGGCTAAACGCGGTAGCACCTGCCCGAGTTTGGGAGACGCGCCGAAGAGGCCAAGGTTGTATTTACAGGGTGAAATGGAAGTGTGGCAGCATTCTGCTTGTGAGGTCCGAAATGCTCGCATTTAGCCGCAGCCTCGAGCTGCTCCTTTCGAAGTGATTGGTTGGGACCTATGAGAGAACAGAGGAGCTGTCGAGGTGACCGACTCTTGCTGTCCCCGAGCTTTACGGTGACTGCCCGGGACTTAGTGTTCTGTGTCCTTACCAAGGGTTTTGTGCTGTCCCCGTGCTGAGTGTGGAAGATGTTGGGCGTGTGCTCTTTCCTGATCTTCAGTACATCTTGAAGTGTGCAGGGTCCATTTACATGTGATCCTGGCTGAGAATACAGGGTGATAATACCTTCTCTGTTCAGAGCTTCTATTTTTCATATTAGCCTCGGATTAAGCCTTGTTATATGCTCTTCTCTTTACACTTGATCTATCTCATTTTCTCCTCAATTCCATGTCCTAGATGTAAAAAGATGCAGAGTCAGAGCCTGCATTGTGCTAGTTGTCTTCTTGTTTTAGTGATGCTATGAGACCACAGATAAGGCAGCCAAACAAATGACGTTATTATTTTGAAGACATAGCAGATTCATCCTTGCTTTTATCTCCAGTCGGCTTGTGTTATGTGGACTTTCCCAGTCTTTTGCCACTCTTCTGAGAATTCTTCCATCCAGCAGAGCAATATATGCTTAAGTGACTTTCAGTTTCGCTGTAAAAACTGTTTAACAAATAGATAATAGCTTGTCTAGTTATGAGAGTTGCAGTGCATTTTGTTTTGTTTTGCAACTGCAAGGGCTGGAAATACGGTTTTAGTGAAAGTCTGTTCCCTTACACAACAGGGGAATACTTCCTGATGTTAAAATGAACGTCGAGCTCCAAAAATGCATCCAGAAAGTGGTTATTACCAGAATTGTCTATGGCTTTGAGAACCTGAAGGCAAAACTGATTTCTTTGTTGAAGAAAACAGTGACAGTATTTTTCAGCACATGGAAACTGTTTAGGGCTTTGCAATAACAATGATAATGAAAAACCTAAACCCTATTATAATTACTATGCATTAATAGTAGTATGCAAAATTGAAGTCTGTGATTTCTCTCTCTGTTTTGCATATATATGCCAAAGTATTTTGAGTGGTGTTAAACAGTGGAATGGAAGTAAAACGTGGAGGCATAAAGACTTGTGGTCTTGCAGCAAGATTGTGATGTTAACCTCAGTGAGACTTTGGTGATGGTGTAGGGCTCTATCACTGTGGAGTAGTTGGATGGTTAAGACTGTAACTTTGAAATAAGGGTTGTCCAGCTAAGATGATGCCTTGTTGCTGAAGTTTGGAACAAGTTTAGAAGAAAGCACTATTTCCTCTAATATGTAATTCTCTCAATTATTTTTTTAACAAACTTAAAATCATTTGTTCTAAAAATCCTAAAATGTTCTAGAGAATTCTTTTTGAGTAGTAGGACTCTCAATGTATGTATTTTTTTTCCTCTCTAAAGCCAGCTAAGCAGCATATAATTTCTACCAGTTTTATGATAGAAGTAAGAATGCAAGGAAGGTGAGGGTAACTTGATGTTGTCTGAGGGTTTATCTGGTGTGTAACTTTGTAGCTGAGTGTATGATTTAGTGAATATCTGTAATTTAGGAAATAATGCCAGTTGTCATGACATGGTATGTTTTCTTCTGCAGCAGAGCCTGGTTGAGAGGTTGCTGGTGCCCTTATACCACAGGTCTTGTCTTGAATGTGTTTATAGAACTGCTTGTGAGGGAGGCTGTGCTGTATGTCTGGCTCACTTTCTCATTCTTGTGAAACACCAAAGTTTAAACTTCTCAAAATCTGTTTGTAACATGTAGTATTATAATTAGAGAAACAGTGAACTATGTGTGTATAAGTGGGCTGAGAAAAATGGGAATACTTAGACCGCTTTTGCTTCCAAATATAAATAGAAAACTCATGAGGGTGTACATATTATCTTTATTTAAAACAGCTGTAAGTATTATTTTTCATTGTAAGTTGATACTGACAGTTACTAACACTTATTTTCTTGAATAAAATGGTCTAATTTCATGAAAATAAGTTAACATTTGCTTGTTTTACTGTTGCCTTCCCTATAGAATTAACTTTCCTGTAATGATAGTGATTATTAGATATTAGAGTAGTGGTATGTGCTTTTATGTATTTGCATGCATATTTAGACAAGTATTGGTCACAAGCCTCATCTTTGCTTTCATGTCTTAAAAGGGGAACTAACAAAGAGGGCACTGGAACTCCACATATTTTTCAGTGCATACTTAGACACAAGTTACTCAAGAATGTTGCATGACTTCTTTTATTATTTTGATTTTTAGTTGCATGTTGCATTGCAAACATATTCTTGTACCATTAATTTGAGGCATCATAGATGCACAGTTCTCACAGTTCTTAAAAGGCAGTCTGTTCTTCACAACACAAATGCTGTCCTTGAATGTGCTGTTTCCACAAGGTGTTTGTTTTCTAGTGATTCTTGAAACTACTAATTTAAAAATACTTTATCCTCTCTGTATATCTATTTTTTCCAGCATTGAAACTATTAAAAAAATTACTTTTCACCTTTACAGAGTAATTATTTCTCTCTTTGCTTCTTCCTACTGAAAAGAGTTGAACATGTGCCTTCAAACTTGAGCAGACTTTCCCCCTAAAAATACTTAAATGAAGATCTTCTAGCAGGTGACACTTCTAGGAAATGATGTGCAGGTTACTGTAGGAGTAAAAAATCATGCTAAACATAGAAATAATTGACTGTGCTTAAATATATAACTCCAACTGGAGTTTATTTTTGTTATTAACCTGGTGCAGAGATGCTGAGAAATATGGGAGAGACTGGATTATCGGTGACTTATTTACTTGTTATCTTGCTTGGTTCAAGATCTTTGAATTCTAAATATGTATCATTTTTCCTCCCTCTATCTTCAGTTATTCACTGACCTCTTACCTCACTATTGGATTATTTTGATCTCCTTCTGCCTTTCATGCTTGAGCTTTTGCCAAGTCCTGTTACTTTACATGCAAACATCTTGAAAATCAACTTTTCATCCTCATCTGAAGAACTGAAAAAGCTTGGCCCTGTCCAATTTACAATCCATCTAAGTTAAAGTTTCCTGATTGCACCTCCCTTTCTTTCCTTGAATCAACATGGAATGCTGCCATATGACAACCTTTCTTTGTTTATTGCTCTGATCATGTTGTGCCAGTGATGTTGCAGCCACATATATGTGATTTTTGAATTAGTGTTTCTGGGTGCAAGTGGAGGTGATTTGACTGTGGCCGAAGTGCTGCATAATGTTGTTGACCATATCCGGGCTTCTTCCAGCTACGCTCTTTTCTCTTCCTCATCTAATAAACTTGTATCGTGGAAGTTAGCAACTGTAATTTATGAGACACTGGAAATTCTGTATAATTTCGTGTCTTACTTGAGACCAGATTCCTAATTTTTCAGTGTGAATGATGTTTCAAATTGACATACTGTCAAGCTTTTGGAATTCTGTTGTTGGACATGCTAAAGATATTTCTCCAAGCATTTTATTATTTGGATGTTAAATATTTAAAAATGATGTCAGGTCAAATTTTATCCTGGTGAAGACTTACATGCAATGAATCTGTACCATTTGTTTCAAGTTTCTAATTGCTAAGGACAAATTTATTTGGGAAAGACCATGAATAGGAAAGCATTGACCATACTATCTGCCTTGCTGGCCTTCCCCCTTATTCTTACGCATAAACACTCAACTCTATTGTCCCCATCATTAAGTTCTAGACATTCATAACACTCCCTAACACAGGGGATCACCTCTGCCTCTCCTTTGCCTCTCCTTTGCCTATCCCTTCTGAAAGGTTTGTAGCCATCCATTGCAGCACTCTAGTTGTGCGAGCCATCCCACCACATTTTGATGATGGTGACTGTCATAGTTTTCTTGCTGCACAACAACTTCCAGCTCCTCCCTGTTTTTTGCCAATGTGTGTTAGTGTAGATGCACTTCACTTGGGCTAATGGTCCCACTACCCTTTTGTGGGAAGAAGCCCTTAATTCCTACCTGACCATTCTCAGATGTCTCCATTGTTTTGGATCCATCCATAACCTTTAGGTGTGTGTAAATTACGCTTGTGTTCTTAAGTGGTTCTTTGTTACTGGCATTTTTCCCCTTGTTGGGTATTAGACAAGGTGCAGAGGGACCTTGACAGGCTGGATAGATGGGCAGAGTCCAACAGAATGAGATTTAACAAGGCTCAGTTCCAGCTTCTACACTTTGGCCACAGCAACCCCATACAGTGCTACAGGCTGGGGACAGAGTGACTGGAGAGCAGCCAGGCAGAAAAGGACCTGAGGGTACTGGTTGACAGCCAACTGAACATGAGCCCACAGTGTTCCCAGGTGGCCAATACAGGCCAGGATACCATTGGCCTTATCAGGAATGGTGTTGCCAGCAGAACCAGGGAAGTCATTCTGCCCCTGTACTTAGCACTGGTTAGGCCACGCCTTGAGTACTGTGTCCAGTTCTGGGCCCTTCAGTTCAAGAGAGATGTTGAAGGGCTTGAATGTTTCCAGAGTAGGGCAACAAGGCTGGTGAAGGTGTTGGAGCACAACCCTATGAGGAGAGGCTGAGGGAGCTGGGGTTGTTCAGCCTGGAAAAGAGGAGGCTCGGAGTGGGGCTTATTGCTCTCTACAACTACTTGAAAGGAGGTTGTAGCCAGGTGGAGGTTGGTCTCTTCTCCCAGGCAACCAGTGACAGAACGAGGGGACACAGTCTCAGGCTGCACCAGGGGAAGTTTAGGCTAGATATTAGGAAGAAGTTCTTCACAGAAAGATGGTTTGGCCATTGGATTGGGCTGCCCAAGGAGATGGTGGAGTCCCCACCCCTGGAAGTGTTTAAAAAGAGACTGTCAGTGGCATTTGGTGCCATGATTTAGTTGAGCAGATAATGTTGGGTAATAGGTTGGACTTGACAATCTTGAAGGTCTTTTCCAACCTAGTTAATTCTGTGATTCTGTGGTAATGCTAAAAGCATACCCATTCTTTCTTACAACAACCCTGGAATTCAGTGCAATGGAGTCCAAGTCCTCAATCATTCAGGGAAAAAAAGAGAGCATGGTTTTGAGTGCTTATTTGTATTACAACACTTCAGTCATTTTATTGTAAAAATATTTAGTTCTTAGGGTTGATGGAAGAAATATTTAGTCAGTCACTAGGTTTAATGGCATCATACTGTTTTACCTGGCAATCTGAAGCTGCATAATATCTATTATGAAATGGAAACAAGATTGCAAATCTATTCCTTACCAGTGATTACAGTTGCTTTTGGAATTAAAAAAAGGAAATCTGTATTTAGCTTCAGTGTAACTCCCAAGCTTTTCCTTTTAATGCTACTGTTTCTTTCATCTCCAGCTTGCTAAGAGCTGTTACTAGGCATGGAAAGAAATGCAGAATGTTCATGTTTTTTTGAATGACTGTTTCGCTGAAGTAATATTTATCAGTGTTATCATAAAACTTAATTTTTTTTTTTAAATTTAAATCACAAAATTTTGGCAAAAACAGAGTAATTTCTTTCAGAGCTTGAGACAAGTTAATTTTTCGAATGATGTCTCCCTTGAACTGGTTGGCTTGACTCATATTTTAAGACTTCAGAACCTGAATACTGCAACATTGACTTGAGTCCAAAATAGTTTTAAAGACTTGCACAGTTTAAATCCAAAAGAGGTGGTCAAACAAATACAGCTTTAGGCAGTATTCCTTTTTTCTGCTACTATGTTGGCTTTGTGTCATTCTGTCCAAAGAGCTGGGATCATGTTTTGCTGATCTTTTGATTTTCCTCAGCTTTTGCATAGTAACAGTGCCCAGTTCAATGAAACCACCTTTGTAATAACAGACTGTTCATGTGGTTGGTCTGCTGGTCTTGACAGCATTGGATTTCTGTAAACAGATCAGCTATGGAATCTGCTCAATAATGTGTAATAAATTCAGCACCTACCTTTCTTTAAAGACCTGCTAAAGCTGTCCTGCTCCAAGTCTTACTGTGAAGAGAGTTTCTTATCCATCTGCCCCATCCCTCTAAGTTTGTCTTAATCTCTGTAACAGTTTTTAGTTACTACTGGTGGCTGTTGCTGCTTTTCAGTTTTGGCATTCCATGTGACTTGTAAGTAGATGTAAAGAGATCTCAAATGTAGAGCAATTGAGATGTGCTTGGAGGTGAAGTTTATCTTATCTGCGCACAGGTGTTAAAGTTTATTGGAATGTGCAGTTCTGTTATTGCAGTCTCCTCAAGGTCACTTTCTTCTTTCATATACTTTCAAAAGTTTCTTCGTTCACCTGTTAGTACAGATTTATACAAATTTTTGTGATAAAGATATACACTGTAGGACTATGAGGACAGAGCAAGCATGCCTTCCTCCACTCCCAGAGGAAAAAAAATATTAGTACTACCTTTGCAACATTGGCATACAGTATGAAAAAGTAATAAAGGTGTGGTTAAAAGTTATCTTGCAAAATTTTACGTCTGTGAAAATGCATAGAGAACTCTTATCTATTATACCAAAATGGACAGGTTGTTTTTGAAGGTGATTGTTATTAAATAGGGAAGAAGTACTCCCATAAAATAGAACTGAAAGTTTGGAAGGTAAATTCCTATTCAACTATATTTTGGGGCTGTATACTAGTTGTGTTGAACTTAGCTTTTGGTTTCTATGTGGCTTTAACACATGTTTTGAGTAGACTTTAGATGCTAATTAAATGTTTGGTGGGTTTTTTTTTTTTCCTTTTTTTAATTAATTTTACCTCTTCAGGATTTTCATGGGATTTGATCTTTGTGTTTAATTTCTGGACTCTAAGATTACTTCTGATGGACCCGTACTTTCCTCAGTCTTTCTGTTGTCACATCTGTGAATGACAAACTCTCAGGTGATTATTTTCAGTTAACTGTATGCAGTGTTCTGTTTGAATAATGTATTATTGTGAATCCAAGTCACAGTGATAATAGACATGCAGCTGAATCATAGAATCAACCAGGTTGAGACCTCCAAAATCATACACTCCAAGCTATCACTTGGCTCTATCCAATCAACTAGACCACATCACTAAGTGCCTCATCCAGTCTTTTCTTGAACACCTCCAGGGATGGCCACTCCACCACCTCCCCGGGCAGCCCATTCCAATGGCAAATCACTCTCTCTGAAGAACTTCCTCCTATTATCCAGCTTATACCTCCCCTGGCACAACTTGAGACTGTGTCCCCTTGTTCTGTAACTGGTTGCCTGGGAGAAGAGACCCACCCCCACCTGGCTACACCCTCCTTTCAGGCAGTCGTAGACAGCAATGAGGTCACCCCTGAGCCTCCTTTTTTCCAGGCTAAACAACCCCAGCTCCCTCAGCCTCTCCTCACAGGGCTGTGCTCCAGGCCCCTCGTGAGCTTTGTTGCCCTTCTCTGGACACGTTCCAGTACCTCAACCTCTGTCTTGAATTGAGAGGCCCAGCACTGGACACGGTACTTGGGGTGTGGCCTGACTGATGCTAAGTACAGTGGAAGAATAACCTGCCTTGTCCTGCTGGTCACACTGTTCCTGATATAGGCCAGGATGCCATTGGCTCTCCTGGCCACCTAGGCACACTGCTGGTTAAGGCAGATAATCTTAAACTATCAGCAAAGCACAAGAAGCTTGAAGCTATGAGCAGCTGAAAAAACACTTGTTTGCAAACACCTAGTTTTGCTTTCTTTAGAACAAAAAGCTTTGCACATTCTAGGATCAGTGTTCTTTATTGGATCTTTAGATGCTAATCCATCACTTCTTATTCAGACTTCACTCTTGAAAGTCACTAGCTGTTTTGCATGGGATAGAGAAATTCAGAAACCTATCTGTCACTTGAGTAATTTTAATCTATTCAAGCTGTGTGTGTTTTACATTGTGCTTTAAGACCTCTGTATGATTTAACAATATCACTGTTTAGCTGAAAAGTTGTCTTCCTAAGTGAAGCACTCTGCAGTGGTAATGGGGAAAGTAATCTGGAGAGAAACTGAGGATGCTCAAACAGTCCCACAGTAAATATGTGAGCATTCCATTTATGTAAAGCCAGCAACAGGAGATGTTTGAGTAGCTTTTTACAGTTTTTATAGTAAGCTTATGTGCTGGATTTTATCATATGGCAAAGAGAAATATTTTTTACAATCTGAAATCTAGTATTGGTGTAAATGTTGACTGCTAGTATTTTACAGTTTTGTTGGAAACTTTTTTGATCAACAGTCAGGATACTATCGGTGTAGGCAGTTTTTTGAAAGATAAGCACTTCAATAATGCATTTGATGCTAAATAAAAAGTTAGGTTCTTTACTTGTTGCAAATCCATGATGACTTTTCAGACTTAGAATCTTTTTTCCCTTGCTCTTCGATGGCCCAGTTTCCCAGATTACATTCAACAGTGGTATATTTCCACCTTCAAATCCAAAGACTGCACTATGAACTCTTTTCCTGTTTTCGTGGTGTTACTTGTAGAAAAGACACAGACCAGAGAGAGTTTTCAAACCATGCTCTAATTATGTCAAGTTGTCATTGCCACAGCCTCTGCACAGAAAACTTGAACTCCGAAGGCTCTGCTCGCTCCAGTCTTAAGAGGTTACTTTTTAGCTTCAGCCCTTTGCAGCTTAGGAGTTTTGTTGATACCACTCTAATAAGCAGATCTTGCAGTTGTGTTTCGCTATATTTAACCATTAAAAAAAAAATTGTTATCAACAGAAAAACATTAGTGCAAAGTCAATGCTGACTACTGTTTAGGGCTTGATTGCTTTTCTTAATTCCCACCTAAAATGTGGTGGTGTGTGTATTGTCTGCTTTTCAAATGTGCTTACTATACAATCTATGGGATGATAATATGATGCTCTCTAATTCCACATTCATAAATGACAGGTATATTGTTTTATGAAGAGGGAGTATTATTCAATAATCAAAGTAAGTGTTTGAGACACCAGATCCAGATTCTCCTGCTGGTTCTGCTGGGGACTCTGGCTATGGGTAACTTGCTTAACTTCTTCATTGCTGATGAAGAGACTTGTCAAAACCAGTTCAAAGGCAAACCTTGTGTTTGTTGAATGAGAGCATCTTGAATGTTCAGTATTTGTCGAACATTATAGCTACTGTTTTCAATTTTTATTGGTTACTTGCTTGTCAGTGTGAGCATCATGCTTGATAAAGTTATACGTACTTTGGCTGAAATAAAGTTCTATGTTTTGCTTATAGAGGGAAAACTAGAGAAAGTTCTGAAAACTGGAGGAGTTTCATTCTCAGCCTTACAGGCCCCTGAAGTTGCCTTTTCCAGCTGTAAGCTTGATCTGTGTATTCTCTGCATTCCGCCCCCCCCAAGACACAAAAGGAAAGAGCAAATGACTATCTATGGCTTCTAGAATATATGCATCTATCTGAACAATACACGACCTCGAGGACTAAATCACTATTTTAGCTCTTTCTTGAGTACTTCTCAGATGCTGCTTTTTGACTTCCCTTCTACTCCCCAAACCTTGATCTCTTCTGAGCTGTTATAGTCAGTTTTGCTTATTAGTCTGCCTGTCTTTTTTTAAGTACATTTATTCTAAAGACACAAATTCCTTGGTGATACCTAATGAGAATCTAACAGTAATTTTTAGTCTCTTTTCCTCTACCTTATTCACAGAACTGATACATAACTAATTCCAAGTGGTCAGGGGAAATAGATTTGGTTGGTTGGTTGGTTGGTTGGGTTTTTTTGGGTGTGTGGTTTTGGGTGTGGGTTGTTGGGTTTTTTGGGGTTTTGTTTTGTTTTGGTTTGGTTTTTTTGTTACCTTATTTTGCCAGTGCCACTGTGTTAATGGACTGATTTGTTTGTTTTCTTCTGGGGTATAATTCTGCTCAGTAAATAAACTTAGAAAGTGCTACAAATGCTTGCTGTGTTGGATTAAAGACTTGCACTGAAGTGAGGTGTTTAGTCTATCTGGACATGGAGTTTAAAGTTCTAAAAAAAGTCAAAGTACAGGATAAGTGCAATGTGTGTACTCTGTGAGGGAATATATGCTTTATAACTCTAAAATAATTCCAGAATAATTAGAGGAAAAAATAATACTTTATAAATAATTCTTTAAAAGAATGTATTTTTTAAGAGTTGTTCTTTTCCTTAATATTTTTTTTAGTGTATTCCTATTGCAATTCTATTTGATACTTTGTCTTCAGACCAAAAAGCAAAATGTTTTGGGGTTTTACTTTGCCCTCTGAATTCAATCTTCTGTTTTATAGGATTATTAAGTTCTGGACATAGATAGGTAAGAAAAAAAAGGGGGGGGGGCATAGTGGGGGAACACAAAACAACAGGAAAAAACCCCAATCACTAACAACAGAAAAGAAACAAATGGAAGTCCTATGACTGGTAAATGTAGTTGGGAGCACAATGTCAAGGAAGCCTCTGCAGAAGTTAGCCCGGGCCTGGGCACAGGTGCCTAAGTGTTGGTAGTACTTTAAAAAAGAACACTGGTGTGACTCAGTTAAGACAGTCTTACAAAAGTTCCTTAATGTAACTGCATTTTGGAATAGATTTTAGAGGTACTAAGATTATCTTATTTTCTCCTTTTAAATATAATTTTTCCAAATAACTCTTCCTTATTTAAAAAGTAGTTCAATGAAGCAAAACATTGTTGGCATTTTATTTATTTGTAGTTTATACCGTCTTTTAATGGAAGTGATTGATTGATTTCTTCCCTTTGCTTTCTAAAGTTTTCTGTTACTCAAATGACTCTTCAGGACTTTAAGCAAAGAATTATCAACAGAAAAAACTTCAATAAAATTGCAATAAAATGGCTGTGCTGCACATTGCTTCTGGTGTTTTACATGCATGTGTATTACATTTTATTTTGAAAAGTGAACCAAGATTCACAGTGTTTTAATCTAAAACTTTTTGCCCTCATTCTGCCCCAGAATAGGAGTTTCTTTACAAAAGAATATTTTTTTCTTTCGCAACACAAAGGAGAAATGTCCATAAAATTACATGGCAAGCAAGGATGCTGCAGCTTGACATTTCAAACCCCCTTTTGTGTATTTTTTCAATAATTACATAGCTTTTTAGAAATATCGAGTATATCTTGTTTGACATGTGGAGTAATACCAGTTTCTTACTGACTACATTTTCAAAAATATCAAAGGTGTACATGAAGTTGGGATTTTTTAGAGCATAAATCTTTGCAAATGGTCCCTAGTGTTTCAGAAAAGTATCTGTAACTGCTGGAAAAGTCTCCTCTTGAAAGTTCACTGCCTTAAGTAATGTTTGATCTATGGGCCACAGCTTATATTCTATTATGATGAGGGTTGGCATTTCAGGGAGGATAAGGTAGCCTGATTAGGAGTATTAGGAATATATTAATATATTTCATATACTCATGCATTACAGAAGAGAAACGGTATCTTCAATTTTATTTGTTTATTTATAGAAAATGGAATAATCAAATCAGACAAGGTATTTGAAGTAATGCTGGCTACAGACCGTTGCCACTATGCAAAATACAACCCTTATATGGATTCTCCACAGTCTATAGGTAAGAAAAAATTATTATGGTCTTGTAAAAAAGATTGATATTTGTTTTAACCTACATAACTATGACTATCTTTGTCTCATATATCTTAAGAATGTGAATGTAATTTTTATGTTTTTTTTAATTTGGAGGCTTGTTTGTGCTTTAATTTATTCGCTACCCTTTAAGTGTGTTATGGAATGCAATTGGCATACTTGGATATATCAAGTAGGCAGATGTTCTTTAGTCAATATTAATGTGTAAATATGTACTTTTTTAAAACCACAGCAATTTGTGGTGATGAAGCTAATTTTTAAACACTTAAAAATAACTTCTTTACTGAAATGATTCAGCTGAAATTAATCTGGTTTCTTAAACCTTTAGATGAGACTTTTTTTTTTTTTATATGAAAATAGACTTTAAATAAGAAGATCTACTGATAGGGTAATTGTTTAGGACAATTGTTTCCCATCCTGATCCCAGTTTTATCTTTCTAAGACAAGAGAATGAATTATGCAAATACACTAGTTTTTTTCCTTGATTTTTTTTTTCCCTTTAATTGTGGATGGTGAGAACTATGAAGTATAATAGGATTCTATTAATTGTATATTGAATACTGGATGGTGAGAATTATGAATTATATTGGGATTTTATTGGCTGTGTAGGAAAATTCAGAAATTTTGAGATGCATTTATACTCAAAAAGCTTATATATTTTCACAGAAACCCTTGTAGATTGTTGTTCTTTTGTGTTTTTCTTGTGGGTTTGTGCTGTTTGGAAAATAGATGAAGTTATATGTTCTCCACCATATCAAACTAACCATTCAGATTTTTGCACAGAGACTTGGTGAAAAAGGCTTTATGTTATTCTGTGGTACATTACTCCTCTGAATTCAATATAGAAACTTGCCCCCCACCCCCAAGTTAACGTGGCATAGCTTACTGATAAAGTACCTTGGCTCACTTCTGGAATATGAGTGTAACCTTTGGTGGGGGAGGTGGAATATGGGGGGGGTGCAGTAGTGCTGTGATTGAGGGTGACAATGAAGCTATTGCATTTTACGGTCAAGGTAATACAGTTTGTAAGGTTATCTGTACAATACTCAGTGTGTTCTTTCCTTCTCTTGTTTTGCAGGTTTCCAAGCAACAATCAGTGCTCCACATATGGTAGGCTTTAAACTTATCTGATATGGGTTATTTTATAAACATCAAAGTGCTTCAGAAATAAAATATTTGATCAACAGTGATTGCAGTGATGCTGTTGTGAGCTGCCTAGTGGGAGGGCATAGAAAGTATTGAGCCAGACTTTTCTTGGAGATGCACAGTGAAAGGTTGTGCTGTAATGCACAAACCTTCCCCTTCCCCCCCCAACGCAAGACCTGAAATTGTAATTCATTTCTAGAATGATGAAAATGGTACATAGAGAGTAGAAAAGCACTAGAACAGGTTTTGCAGATTGTGAAAATTCTGTTGATACACAATGAAGCTGACTGGACAGGGCTCTTGGCAGCCTCATTTAAATTGCCCCTATGGTGAAAGAGGGTTAGACCACAATTTCTGGAGATCCTTTCCAACCTGAATTCCTCTCTAATTTATAAAAACATAAGAATTCAGGAGTGGATAACCGTGATTTCTATGGTACGGTAATGCTTTTAATTCTTTGGACAGGAAAAACAAACAAACAAACCAACCAACCCAATATACTGAGATGCAAGTTTTCTGCCAAGTGGTTTGAGACTAGGTTATTCATGACTGAGCGTTAAGAAAGGATTTATGTACATAGATCTAGTAGAGACATAAATTTTGTGTTTCTTTGTGTGAGATGAAGGATGAATAGATGCATATATTTTGTTCTTTGAATGTTTGGAAAATGTCAAAGCATAGTAAAAGTCTGCTTCTCTTGACTAAAACCTTACCTAGTTGTGTTAGAATTTACTTAATCTAAAAAAAAAAAAAAAAAAGTCATTAATTTCATATGGAAATGTTAGCCATTTTGTTCAAAGAAAACCAGGGAAAGAAGTACTATAGCTAGGGGACAAAGTATACATTAATCATGTTTTCAAAATTTTTTACTTAAGTCATCTTTTAATTATCCTGTGCTTAGGACTAGCAGCATATGAAGTGTTACAGTGAAAAGGAAATGTATCCTCTAAGCAAATGTTAAGCATAAATATTGTAATTTATATTTCCCCTGTGTGATGAACTAAGCTCTAGGAGTGTGGTAATGGCTATGTCTCAAGCACTAAAGCAGAAATTGTTGTTTTTTTTTAGTGTGTGACCTAAGTTTATGTAAGTTAAGTAACCTTAGTTTATGTACTGGTCCACCACATAGGAAAGCAAAACTTGGGCAGTGTGTCAGTAGACTACTGCATTTCATGTATGAGCCTGGCTACCTGCCTTTGTGAAAGACCTCTTCTCTTTAATGCTCTTTGATTCACAAGTGTGCAGGTAGTACAAAAGGTAGTTTTAATAGCCACTTTCCTTGATCCTCCAGAGCTGCTGTCTTCCTAGTTTACCTCTGCCTCAACTTGTTCAATGTATATTGCATCATAATCAACTGAATTCTTTATAGGCTGTATACTGCTGGAACAGTAAGAGCTACCAGTCCTGAAGAGATTTAAACTGATTTATGGTGTCTCTCCGTAACTATACATAAATTGCGTGTGCTAGGATCTTGAATGATCAGATAAGTTTATATCTATAAACACTAAAAAGAAAAAACTAAACCACACACAATTTGTTCAAGTCAATGAAGTAACAATGATTATATCATGTAGTTAACGCCCCCTCTGCTTATTCGTAATAGAAAATAATTCTGAAATTTCTTAGATGGATCCTCAGTGTATTGCCCAAAATGACTGAGGAAAGGAACATACACTGGGTAAAACAGATCCTTAAAACATTTTGAAAATTTCTGTCTCTGTGTTCTTTTCTCAGCATGCATATGCTCTTGAGCTTCTGTCTGATCAGTTACATGAAGGAGCCAAAGCACTTGATGTAGGATCTGGAAGTGGAATCCTTACAGCGTGTTTTTCACGAATGGTGAGATACTTAATACCTTGAGCATCAGAACTGCTTGAATTGCAGCATAACTCTCAACTGAAGTTAGAGTAGGGGTGAAAAGCAGCCTTCCTGCTACTCTCCTGGTTATCATTATCACACATTTGTCACCCTAGCTGGTATTAGATGGTTGAGTTAAAGGGTCCAGTAAATTATGTGATGATGAAGAAGCTTCCTAGAGGGAAAGTGTTTTTTCTTGATTACATTTAGTGGTTTAGTAGCTTGAAGGAAGAAGGTGTTTGTCTTGTCCACACCAATTCTTACATTATCCTGTGTGGCTATGAATGTTCTCATTGTGATAAATTGTCATGTCTTCCAGCTCTGGTGAGAGTTTAGAGAGACCTGAAAGAATTCTGTTTCCACATGAAAATATATTGTGTGTATGTAAATTGTCTTTGAATTTAACTTATTTCTTGTTACTATATTGCATGAGCATCACTATAAGTATATGGTTAATCTTTTGTAACATATATTGATTTATATCCTTTTACACCTTCTCTGAATAACTTTATCTCTGGAGGTTGTTTAACCTGTATGTAAGGAATGCTCTGTAGTTTCACCCTATCTTACATCAGGGGGAAAAAGACACAAAAGATTGATTTCTGAATGTTGTAACTACAGTACTATAAGACTAATTATGTCATGGAATATTACCAGTTCTTCCTTCTCCATTCCAGAATTTGTAATTTATTAGTAACAAACAAAGACCTTCATTAAAATGCAAACTACTTTTTTTTTTTTCTTTTTTTTTACCTAAGAAGTTCCTTTGGAATATGATGATGCATATGGTGAATTTTCATGTGGTTATTTTTCTACTTAGTTTTCTGTTTTCAAAGACCGATCTTTAGAGTCTGCAGCTGCTTCTGGTTTCCTATGTTAGGAATTAGATAAGAATGTTTAGGACTGGGCAATGCACTAGCAAAAGTATTTAATTTTTTTAAAGTGCTATCTCCAAAATTAAATAATCATAGTTGAAATAAGTTGAACTGCAGTTTAAAGGAAATCTTAGAAGTCACTTATTCAACTTTCTACCTATTCTTTGTGGTGTAACTGTGTAGTCAATGATCAAATGCTACTAGCATGCATGAGAGTTCTAGTCCTACAGGTTTTGAAACTTCTGTCAGTTATGTGCATTTCTCACTAAGAAGTACAAATGCATACAGAAATTGCCGTTTTTGTTAAGATGTGATAAGTTTTGGTTGTGCATTTTTTTTCTGTTGAAAGGGCTGTATAAGAAAAACTGAAAACATCTGCAGAGAAGTCAGAATTACTACAAAATTAATTTAATCCCACTATCTTTTTATTGCTATATGAATCTCATGTTCCTCTTCTGAATCCTCCTTGGTAGTATGCTGTGAGGAATGCCTTACAGACGTGTTTTGTGAAACAGGATAAATGCTTTTGTTCAGTTTGATAGCATTACTACTGTGCAATATGGATCTTGTGTCAATCATTTTAATGGATGTAGATAAGACAGTACTGCTCTGACTCTCAGTAAAGTTCCTTTTAACAGTAACAAAAGGAACAACAACTTCTTTCAACAAAAACTTGAAAGAAGTGTATTACAGGAAATCATGGTAAAGTGGTTTTCTATCAGAATTCAATTTGGGATGTGCTTGCTTACATTATGTGGATGTTGCTTCTCAATCTATTTGAGGTCTAGAATAGCTCTCATTTGTAACACAAGCACACTGATGTTACAACAGCTTTACTCCTGTGATGATAATTTCATTTGTGGTATTTCTGGGAAAGCTTTATGTTGACTTAAGACTAATAATGCATATTTAAGGTTTTTGTTTTGTTTCTCATGTTACACTGCTGTAACAAACTTAGAGTACACAAAACTTAAGTTTATTTGCTTTTAAAGGTTGCTAACATATTAAACGAATTCCACTTACTTCATCCTGTAAGTACTGAAATTATAAAAAGAGTGAGAGAGATTTTTATTCCAAACAGACCATGGAGATCCCCAAAATTATGCCATTTTATTACTGTTTTAGTTGCACACCATTCCAAGTTTCAGGGTAAGAAACACAGGTAATTGAGAAAATAGCATAATGGACTGTGACTTGCAGTGGGAGGTTGCCTTACTTTAGGCTATTTCATGCTGTTACTATTTTACTAAATTGTAATTTCTGTGACATTACCCATTGTTGCAATACAATGGATCATTTGCTGGCTTCCAGTACGGCCGATTGCCAGGTGTTCCTCTGGATAGCAACCTGTGGTTGTCATAGTGAAAACTTGCCATGTGCCCTGCACTGCTTCAAAGGCTAGGTTGGTGATCTTCCCCTTGGAAAAGAAAAAATAACAGTGCTCTTATGATGTTTTTTAGCATAGGATTTCTTCATAATAAACCAGAAAATATTCTTCATGACATTGATAACTGGTTGTTAATTTCCTTTGTCTTAAAAGGAAAACGTCTTACAATGTCTTACATTACAATGTAAGATACAGAAGCATAATTGTGCATTCAAATGTGTCCAAAGACAAAACTGTTTGACAACATGGTCTATTAGGACATAGGCCTTTGTGTTCTTTGAGCTGGATCCTGTTAAAAATGGTCAAACTTGAAGATTTGGATTCTTTTCCCCATTCTTCAAAACTCAAATAATTTTTCTGGAATAAAGATATAATTCCAGAAGAAATATCTGTAATAAAACAGCTTTTCTTAGTAGACCTTTGTCCTTTCAGAATACATTGATCTTTTGTGAGTTATGGGCTCTCAAAAGTTTGGCTCTTCCTCTGGAAGAGAGCTGTGAATCCAAAAGTAGATTCATGAATGCAGGGTAGATGGAAGGCAGTTTATTCCTGACTTAACTGCTGCATTTGCTTCTGAAAGAGTAGGGCTCCTGACATAATTTAGAATAAAATGCACTACTTAATATTTTCCTTGAAATAAAGATTAAGGTTTTCCCAGAGAAGACCTTAAGTTTATTCAGCATGGAACGAGGTTAGTTCTAATCTTTGTCCTTGAAGTTGTTACTTTCCATTGCAGGTAATGTAAACACTCATGATTTATCTTCTAAAAATTCAGAGAAGTCTCCACTAATAGTGTAAATTAACTGAATCCTATCTCAAAAAGATGACTACTATAACAAGCATTTGTAATACTGTACTGACAAACTTCAATTGCCAGTTGCTTCTAGCAGTCACCATGTGTCATGCCAAGAAATAATTTCAATAACATTGACAACATATACTATCACTTTACTGGTTTTGTTTTCATTTTAGAGAAATGGGCTCAAAACATAGAAATATTCTATGAAATCATACTAGCGGAAATTATTCAACTGTATATTTTTATTCCAGGTTGGTCCCAAAGGACAAGTTGTAGGAATTGATCATATCAAAGAACTAGTAGATGACTCAATAAATAATGTCAAAAAAGATGATCCCACATTGCTGTCTTCAGGAAGAGTGAAACTGATTGGTGAGCATCAGACTGATATCCTTACTAATTAAACTAATATTCTTTGTAGCCTGCTTGAAAATGACTGGAATTGGATGTGATTAAAAATTCTAATTTAAGAAGTTAAACTAAAGAAAGACAAATGAAAATTTTAAAATCCGAGTCACCTTTAGACCTATGAAAAATATCATCTTCATGTGGTTTTGAGGATATAACTTCTGGTATTCTTAAGAATATGTAATCATTCTATCAGAAAAGCTTGACAGGAAAACATTTTCTGTGAAAATACATGCTGGAGGATTGTCATGTCGAATTAGCTATTTAAACTTTGGTTTGAATTCACAACTTCTGAAAACATGTGCTGTTGTCTAAATCTGAGTATTTTAACAGAGCCTTTGTAGTTCTGATAAGCTGCACACAGAGCCAAGTGGAAAAAGTACTAGATTAGCAGTATGCATCATTGAAGTTTATTTCACTTGTTCTTAAATTTAACAGTATTTGTATGTTAGAGAGGTAATTAACTGATATCATAATACTTAATTCAGTCAGAGCTACTGAGAGGAAATAATGCTGAGGGTATAAAAGGACAGTGAATTGTTTTAAATAGTAGTTTTTTGACTAAAAAAGTTGTGCTTTTTTTTTTTGGTTGTTTTTTAGAAGAAGCACAGCTGGCAGGAAGAAAGTGTTTGCTTCATTATAATTCTGTTCAGTTTAAAATAGAAGTTGAAGGTCTGGGTTATTTTGAGGCTTCTTACGAGAGCACTTGGAAAAATGATAATTATGTAATGTTTGGCTCTTAGTTATCATTTTGATTCTTGGTATTTTTTTTGTACATGAAGGATGTTTATAAGCTGTCTTTAAACAAGGCAATGAACACATCTGCTTTTACATGCATATAAAATGCAGTATTCCTCACTGAGAATACTTATGCCTTAAACTTTCTTGAAAAAGAAGTTATATTGAGACTGTTGAGGCTGGAGCGAGGAGGTGGGGGATAATTGCCATTGTTGCTGTACAAGAGTAGTTTGGATTTATGCTTCTAGTTATGCATGAAACAAACTGCTCTTGAGAGCTTAGAATTCTAAGTAAGCATCATCATCTATATTATGTTTGACTGTGTAGAAGCATGACAAAGAGGGTTTTGAATAGTTTTCTTGTGAGGTACATATTTGAAAAGTACAGATGGACAAGTAGCACTTCTGTGAGTTAGGCGGAAAAAAAAAAGAGTATTTCAACTGTGCTGGAATTGGATTCCTGGGAACTCTTTAATGTGGAGCTAGAATCCAGACAAAGCTGGTGCTTTTTATAAACAAAACAAAAACTCCCAACAAACAAACACCTCCCTGCTCAACATAAAAAAAACAAACAAAAAACCCCCACCAAAATAAAAACAAACAAGCAAAAAAACTAGACTGAAAACCCTGGGGTGGTTGTTGATGGAACCTGTATGAATTAAGACTGGGAATGTTAGTTGCTGGCTTTCTGTAAGTGTGCTTCAGACATTCTCTGTTGCTTTGTCACATCTTGGATGTGCCACAACTGCATTTCAAAAGCATCAGCGTTACTTTGGGATGTCTCAGTACTGGAACTGCACTGAGAACTTGGCAATAGGTATGCTTAGGTATGTCTATATGTGTTTGTGAGAGGTTGTGCTTTTTTTTTGTCTGGTTTATTTTGGAATTTTTTTTCCTAAAATCAGTGTGATATCTTTTGAGGTGAATATCTTAATTGCTTCCATTTACCGCAGTTTGACTCACATGAGAGTACTCCTGGAGACCACAAACTTTGATTCTTTTGGTTGAAACTAGACTGGATTATGTACTCTGAGAAACAATAAATGAAATATGTTTGATATGTTAATTAATTTAGAGCCAATAAGACTAGAACTAGATCAGTTGTCATTGTGAAATACATATGCTGCATGGACATCAAGGTCTCGGCAAAACCTGTTCTGCCATACAGATCGGCTTCTATTGTACTGCACTATTTGCTAATGCTGACATAGCCAGAGAGGATGAGGGTATTCTGACCACAGTGAAGTAGTTTTCTTCTGTTTCTGCGCTCATACTACAACTCGGTGTGAAGTAAGTCTGTGAAGAGACACTGAAGCCTTCAGTACCACGATCAGCAGATCAGGTCTAGGTTCAAAAACAAACTACAAAACCCTTTAGTATCAGGATATCCTAACTGTGCTTCTCATCACCACTCACCACCGCTGTGATTATTTATTAACAAGCTGCATATAACTGCAAATCTGAGTAGGCTATGTGATGTCACTCAGTATGCAATTACAAGCTCAAAATCTGAGTTGCTGTTTCCCATTGAGCATTGAATAATGATTTGTATCTCGCTGAATATATTAATGCCAGCTTCACTTTTTTCTTTTTTTCAGTTGTCCTGAGTATCTAAAAGCCTGTTCCCATTGTGGGTGGATATATACCTGACTGCTGTAGCCATGACAGTTTTTGTAGATGTTAAAGGGGAAGAACCATGCTATGCTTGATGTGTACAAAGAAGCATGTTGAGACTTTTTTTTAATTTTTAATTTTTTTTTGTCAGCGTGTGCTGATTTTGAACATAATAGTTTTGGTTTGGACCATTGATTTAATGAGCAAACAATTTAGATGTTTTAGGTTCTTCTAACCATTGTCAGTGGTAAGTGAAGTGATAAGACAAGCCTAAGTCACATTACGGCATCTTTGGACAGCGCAGAGGATGTGTTTAAGTCTCAGATTACATGCATTCTTCTTCAGAAGACAACTTAGTTTCTTTCACAGCTGTTTCTTCAGCTTGGCAATCTTCTTCTGCCAGCAGTACTGGAGATTATCACTTCTAATGTCTGCTGCTATATCTTGGGGAATGAGGGTCTGTCTGCTAGTGTTAACTAAGACCATTCAGAGCACTGTCTATATTCGAGCTAAAGAAGTCTTTCTCTATTGCCTTCCCTGATGGATGAGCAGCTTGATACAGTAACACATCACTACTTCCTCTTTAGAAGAGGTTTACAGTGCTACTAAAATACAAGCAAATATAAATGATATATTTGACCACATTAAAGTGGCTGTTCCAACAGGACCCACTTTGGTAGAGTCAGATAGATTAAGCCCTGGAAATACTGAAACTTCTGGTACTGGCAATAGTAGTAAAAGCTGACTTAATGGAGTTGGTGATCAATAGACATGCATTCATTCTCTTGAAGTATTGATAATTCTTGCTTGGCAACTTCTGCTTGTGGTGATTGATTGGAGCTTGTACTGGTCAGAATTCATGACAAGAAGAAATAAGTCTCAGCTACTAAGAAAATGTGCTCTCTTAGACCCTTAAGCTTGGGGTGTAGAAGTTCCTTGCAGGGTCTTGTTTCAGGACCTAGTATGAAAGATTATAAATGCTGGAGTTTTGTTTCAAGGAGCAGTCCAAACCTTGCTGTACACTCTTTCATATTTGAAGGTGTCGTTACTGTCCAGGTGACCTGGTTTGGCTACTCTGTATTTTTCCTGCCTTATGACTTGTTGAAAGGCAAAAAGTTGACAAATTTTCAGCCTCTGTCAGGGTCTTAGAATTTATTTTGACTCATTCATCCTTATAATTAACCTGTGGTAATGGCGATTGCAGAGAAGTTGAAACTTGGCCTGAAGACAGGAACCCCCAGACAAGTACATGTACTGAGCAGAGGGCTATGTTCATTACCCTCCTTGAGTTTTCTTCTCGGCTGATTACTGGGACTTCTGTACTTACTGAATAGTGGAATTGTGAATGGGTTGTTCTCACTTACATCTTTACAAACTTAGTAATCTTAGAGAGAGCTTGCCTAACTAGTTCTGAATTTCCCATTGGTTTCCTGTAAATGCTGTGGATACCACATTCACATCATCTTCTTTCAAAGCTTAACTCAGGGTTTAATTCAGTTTGCTACATTTCGGTAACTTAAAACCCCCATGCTGTGTTCTCTTTTCATCCTGCATGTCTGGGATGGTATGAGACATTGGTGATAGGGTGCTTTTCCATGAGGTCTCCAACGAAGTTGAAGCTGCATCAGTAGCCCTCTGGATAGCATAATTACTCCTAATGTTTTCCAAGCAGCCACCTGGAGCTTTAGCCACAGGTTGGCTTTAGCTTGGCTATCCATGTTAGTTCAGCTGCTGTCTGCAGGAAGAGTAGGGAGACTGAGCTGCTGGCGAAGGGGGACACATGGGGATTAGTGCAGCACTCCATTTGCATATGAATATGGGTGTGGACTTTCATTCCGACCAGTAGTGGTTAGAGGAGTGTGGTCCATGTGAATACTTTCTTTGTCTTTTCCTCACCTTTGGAGTCTTCTGATAATGTGCTTTTGAAGTTTAATGCTTTAGCCTTATGATTTGCATTATATTTAGAAATGGTGTGCATGAAGACAAGGCAAAGCAAAGAGTCTGTTTAAAAAGGGTATGTGAGAGGAAATGTCACACACATTGAAATGGTAGGGCACATAAATACTTGCATATCTTTTCTGGGTGGACCACGTGTCTCCAAGAATTTTAGTTATAAAGCCATGCTTTTCAATTTCAGGTGTTTCAGCAGCATTTTGTATCTTTGGCAAGTGTGTGTATGTATGTACAAGGGTGTTTTGTTGCTTCCGTTTTACAATTGTGTTAATATTTTTTTAATTAACTCCATCGTGTCATTTCTGCTTAGCTGAATTTTAGTTGAAATCTGAGCATAACTCTTTTACCTACCTATAGTTATGGCACATCAGCTGTTTCTCCACTCCTTTTGAAAATTATTTTCTAAAAAAGTGTTTTCTTGCAGTGGGAGATGGAAGAATGGGATATGCAGAAGAAGCTCCTTATGATGCCATTCATGTAGGAGCAGCAGCACCAATTGTGCCCCAAGCAGTAAGCCTTTATGTTTCATCTGTTTGATTCAGTAATCTTTTAACTGTAAAGAGCACTTTCACATGCATATCTATGTAAAATATTTGGTAGACTTGCACTGTTGGGAGTATCCGTGGGCAGTGTGGTATTATTGTGTGGCGTGGGATGTTTTGTTTCTGTTATAATTGGGCTTCTGGTAGATTTGCAAAAGCTGTATACTCTAATAACTCTCCTCTAAGTAAACATTTTAAGATTACTTTGTACACAACCCTCTATTGCAACAGTGAACTGGAGCATTTTATTTAATAAATTAATTTGGTTTTATCAAACATGGAATTAGAAAAATTTAAGTATTTGTTTCTCCACTGGAAAAGTAATGTGCTCAGCTGGAAGTACAGAAAAGGCCATGTGTTTGTGGATACAGGGCAGTTCTGACTAGATAAGCTGAAGAATAACTAGAGACTTCAGATTATACATACATGAAATTCATGCTAAGATTTTTTTTCTCTCTCTCTCCTTTCATCAGGTGAATAGGAATCTGTAACGTGGCTTTGAGATGCTAGATACTAGTTAAGGGTCTGTTATTTTAGTAACCTGAATTTTAATGAGGGATAGTAAAGGACTGGAGAGTTGAGGTACTATAGAAGGGTTAGACATGTCCAGACAGTGGCTGTTGGTTTATTTTTCTGTTTGTTTTATTTTGGAGTGGATGTGTGTGGGGAAAGTCCTAGCAAAGTGTTGAGAGATGGCAATTTAAAAGGGAATTTAAAGCTTATTAGTGAATGAAACGGTTCTTAAGGATAACTTTTGTTAGTGACAGGGATTAAGATTTTATTATCTTTTCACATGGTGTCTTGGAAGTACTGAATTTTCCTTGAGACTACTGCCATTAGAATCATAGAATCATAAAATGGGAGAGATTGGAAGTGACTCCCAACTCCCCTGCAAAGCAGGCCCACTTATGGCAGGTCACACAGGAATGTGTCCGGATGGGTTTTGAAGATCTCTAGAGAAGGAGACTCCACAACTTCTCTGGGCAGCCTCTTCCAGCACTGCATCACCCTCACAGTAGAAATTTTTCCTCATTTTGACATGGAACTTCCTATGATTGAGTTTATGTCCGTTGCTTCTTGTCCTATCACTGGGTATCACTGAAAAGAGACTAGCTTCATTCCCCTGACAGCCACCCTTCAGATGTTTGTAGACATTGATACGGTGCTCTCTCAGCTTTCTCTTCTCTCCAGACTAAGCAGCCCCAGGTCTTTCAGTCATTCTTTGTAATCCTTCTTTTTTTATGAAGGCAAAATAAGTGTGTTAGTATTTCTTTCACTTACTCTTACTTGTCACTTATTGTACTCATATATTTTTAGACTAGTTTCATCAAATATTTTTCCACTCAGAAAATGAAAGAGGAGCTGTTGGGCAGTAAGCGTATTGTAGACAACTTAAAATCATTTCAGGAAGAGAAATATATTTTTTTTAAGTCACAAATCTCATATCTTATTTTGAGGGCTTAGCAGGAGATCAGTTACCTGAAGAATGCTAGACAATGAGCCTGTAGTGACTCACTATAAATATCTAACAGTTCAAACTGGCAGTCTAAAAAGATTGAATGTCCTGTAAAAATAATTATTTACTTATTTTTACCCTCTTATATAGAAACAAAACCTGCAAACAACCCAATTAATTCAATTACTATTTTACTAATTCCTTCTTTTGGAATAGTATGAAATTATGATGAATGTTTCTGTAATATCAGTTGTTGTACCCTGTTGTGATACTCCAATTTCAGTGCATTGTGTGTTGTGTTTTGTTTTTTTTTTCCCAAACTCAAGTTGTTACCTACTGTGTAATAGTAGATAGATAAATTGTGGCAAAGCTATTAATCTAATGTAACAAACTTTGGATCCAGCTTCTCTAAGTGGCTGGTTACATTCTAATTTTTGTGTTGTGTTTTAGCTTATAGATCAGTTAAAACCTGGCGGAAGATTGATATTACCAGTTGGTCCTGCAGGGGGAAACCAGATGCTTGAACAATATGACAAACTAGAAGATGGCAGTGTCAAAATGAAGCCTCTGATGGGAGTGATATATGTGCCTTTAACAGATAAAGAGAAGCAATGGTCCAGGTGGAAGTGATTTTCTGTTCCACTTACTTCTTCCACACACACACAAGGTGAAAGGGTGTGAATTTTAAGCAGATAGATTGCAAGGCCTGCCTTTGCTGCTGTCATTGCTTCCTATCCCTCCATACCATGAAAAATGACACAGTCTACATTACTACATCACCTAAGCAGGTTATGCTGAGTTTGAGTTAATTTAAAGGCAGCAGAAAAATATTGCATGAGTTGCACTTTGTCTCTTTCAGACATTTTCTTTAGTCTTTGTTGTGTTGAAGTTTCTTATTTGTCGTTTTGAACATTTTCTTAATTTAAACTTCCCTTCTAATTAATTTGTTATAACTAACATGCCCAGTCATTAGGGTAACGTGTAAAATACTGCTGAAGAATAAATATTTCTTTTGTCCTGTAAGTCAGTGGCAATTGGATGTTCATTTTTTTTTATTTTTCAAAAATTCCACAAATGGAGAAAAATCTTTGCAAAGTCCTCTGTGGGAAATACAGATAATCTTGCAAGCACTTTCTCCTGAAGCCTGAAGTAGCAGGAAGCAGAGAACGTAATTTGTTCTTCCCTAAAGTAGTTTAGTAACATGCAGAAAATTTTCTCTGACGCGTTATTCAAAACCTGTTATCCGTCTCTGATGTGAACGTATTTGTGTTTGCCAACACAGCAAACTCTAACGGCCTTTCTAGAGGTGGTAAACCTTCCAATTTGCTGAATGAACGGCCAGAAACAGACATAACACAGCTGTCAGCTTAAACCGTGCTAGGCATTAGTATGTGAATGAACAAAGCAGCAGTTTTGCTTCCTGGCAGAAAATGCTTGTGAATGTATTATCTGTGTTATTGAAGTGCATAGATGTGTACCGAGTTCTAAAACAACTCCTGAGCTTTGTAACTCCTAATTTTAGATTTTTTTCTTTTTTCTCCTTGATCTTCTGGAGTGTAGCTTGTGATCAGGATACATGACAGCTTAAACTCTATGTATTCAAAATATCCATGAAAAGTACAAATAAAGCAATTTACAGCTGCTTACTTCAAACCTCACTTTAGTGTTTCTTAGACTACTGTATTGCCACCATGTACAAATTAGTCTTAGAACAACGTTAATGAGTTACCGCAGAGTTTGAAGCTTGTGAAGCCTGCTTGTTATTCAGATGTTATATATTTATTATGCAAATTAATACTTTGCTCTCAAATACTGCCCATACCCCCTCAGCATAGTACTGCAGGGGTTTCCTACCTCCTGTAAGGCTTTGGAAGCCTTGCTTTGTGGTGGACTTTGAGTTGGGAGTCCATACTCCGCTCACTCCTGAAAACTTTCCTTTTCCACAGAGATTTTCTAGACACTTCTACATTTCCACCTGATCTGATTACAGTAGCAATTGGGAGGTTTTTTTTTTTTTTGGCAGCAAGGTGTGTTCAATAAAGAGTATTTATATGAAGAGTTTCTGGTAGTGGTTATCCTTTTGCTGCTAGAAGTGATGTGGTGTATTAAGAACTAGAATTTTAAGGTCTTTGCATCCCTTCAGTTTTGTTTTCAGTTTGCTAGCCCAGGAAGAAGTAATAGATGTTTTCATGCCTTCTTCAGTCATGATTATTGCAGGTTCTTTTCCCCAGATTTTCTTAGCAGTTTCTGTTCCTTTCTGGAATACTTCTTGATTTTAGTTATTTGTTTGTAATTTAAGTATTAAGAATATACGTTGATGTTATCAGAAAAGGTAAGTGCTTAGCCTGGATGATTGCCTTGATCACTTCAGTGGCACAGAGGCTGTTTCTTGCTACGTATATTGGAATTTGGTTCAAACCTGGGAATGTCTATTAAAGGAAATCTCAGAAGTCCAATTTTTGTAATGTTTGTTTTTTCCTTCAATTATCCTTTTTGTGATCTAAAGAAAATTCCCATTCCCTTCTTGAGGACTGCTGTCACTACAGGAGACCACATCTGGGTCTTTTCTTATCTTTCCTTCTTGTTGAGTCCAAAGTGTGTGGTCAACCAGCTGCTGCTAAGGAGACTTGTAAATATAAATTAACATTTGTAACCTGTGCTAGCACTTCCTAGATTTCAGTTTGTCTTACCTAAATTGTTGAAGACCTGTGAGCAGAGATCACTTAGAGACTCTTCTGAAAGAGCATTTTTAAGTCTTTTTGCATTTAAGAGCTGTAGTGTACGACTCTGCTTGTAAACCTGGAATTCACTGACTGATCATCTTTTTTAGAGTAGCTCAAGAATTCTGTGCATTTAGCTTGTCATTCTTTTAGTTTACATTATATTATGAAATTTCTTTCCTAATCCAGTTGACTGTTCCATCACAGAACTGATATTTCTTCACAAAATACAACTGATCAGCCAGCAGCATTTTCCGAGGCTGGGAGACCTCTTTGTTGTAAAGAAAGAAACCCTGTGAATTTTTGTGTTGCCATTCACATGTTGGAGAAGTTAGTACAGTTCCTTACTAGGGCTGCAAGATGCTCTGCAAAGCAGCACAGCAGTGACTTGATCTCTAAGTGGGTTTTGAGGTCAAACCTACCTTCAGATGTTTTGTGTCATTCTTCACTATCCAAAACTAGAACTTCTAGCAGAACAAAACCTGGACTAGCTGGAAGGAAAGACTCCTTGGATTTTGATAGATGTTGTGATTGTAAATGAAGAATTTTATTTTGTGAATATTATTTGATTTCTTTAAATCAAGTTCATAATTTTCTTGCTTGGATTCAGCTGCAGTAGTATTTTTAAGCTCCAGATATTAGTGGGAATCTTCTCAAATGTGACACCAGGAGATATTTGGAAGTAGAATATACACAGGTGCCTTATGTCTGTTCAGAAATGAAATGTGTTAGTGTACCAGAGATCCAGTGTAGGTGTCCACTTATGTGAGTATACTTTCACCTAAAATTTCCAAGTTACTAGTTGTTTTTCTTTCTTACTGATAAGTAGGGAGAAGAGAAGACCTGTTGTACTGCACAGTTAAGAAAGAACACAGCTTGTTGGCTACTTTACTGGCAGTTCTTGTGTAAATTAGGATATTTCAGATTTTTACTTCTCTTGTGAGAGCTCATTTATGAGTTATATCAAAAAACAATTTAAAGAATCATAGAATTGGTTAGGTTGGAAAAGACTTTAAAGTAATTGGGTCCAGCTGTTAACCTAGCACTGCCAAGTCCACCACTAAGTCATGTCTCTCAGCATCACAGCTCTATGTCTTTTAAATACCTCCAGGGATGGTGACTCAACCACTTTCCTGGGCAGCCTCTTTCAGTGTTTGACAGCTCTTTCATTGAAGCAAGTTTTCCTAATATCCAACCTAAACCTCCCCTGGTGCAACCTTAGGCCATTTTCTCTTGTCCTGTCACTTGCTATTTGGCTGACACACCCCTTGCTATAGCCTCCTTTCAGGGAGTTATAGAGAGCCATAAGGTCTCTCCTGAGCCTCCTTTTTCCCAGACCTCACAACTCCAGTTCCCTCAGCTGCTCCTCATAGGACTTTTTCTCTAGACCCCTCACCAGTTTTGTTAACCTTCTTTGGACCTGCTTCAGCATGTCAGTTGTCTTTCTTGTAGTGAGGAGCCCAAAACTGAGCATGGTATTCAAGGTGCAGCCTCACCAGTGCTGAGTACAAGGGGATGCTCCTGCTGGCCACACTATTTCTGATACAAAGAAGTAAGAGAAAAAAACCAATGTAAGGAGCAAGCAGCAATGAGTCTGGTGCAGTCTTGGATTTTATTCCCAAATGGGCAGCTGTCTTAAAAAGTTAAACTACTTTTTTTTTTTTTTGTTAAACTTAAAGTACTGCAGTAGTAGAAATTATTTATAAATATCACACAAAATTTATCTTCACTGATAAAATGAAATTATAATGACACTCACCTTTCTGAACAAAACCTGCAGCAACTGGACTCAGGCTGTTAAACTACTCCACTTACCTGTACATACAACATGATTAAGCACCCTTTTGGAAAATGTGTTTATTAGAAATAGTTTTATATACTTCTGCTTAGAAACACTTTATTCAGTATTTCAAATGCCTCTGATGAGCTAATTGAAATTATACAATTTAAATTATCAGGAATTTCTGTCTGGAATTCCTTAGGTTGTGTAGAGTAATGATTAATGGTTTCAATTTTTTATTTTGTTTCATCAAAAATATCTGCACAAAATATTTAAGGTTAAATTTAAAATTTACATCACAGAATACATAACTACATACATGTGCAGAATACATAACTGGTGTAATTAATAGGTTGCAGAGAAAATTCTTTTAACATTTAAGTCTATGCTCTTGATTTGATAATCAATTATAGCAAATAATAAATACTTCAGAGCAGCTCCTTTCCAGATCGAAATGCTACAAGTCCAAATGTTGTCTACTTATCTGTAAAATTACAAAGGGAGAAGTAATTCATTGCTGAAACAGAGTAGATACTGAAATTCAGAGTGTAGCCTAACATGAAATACAGTATCAGTGGGTGGTATATCAGAAAAGAAAAGTCAAATGCTGCCTAATGACAAGAAAATTGAACTAGTTCACAAAGAGTTGAGTTACAGATTTCAGGCAAATTTATAAATACCTGTTTAAATATTTAATTTGAATGCCTTCCATTAAAGAGGTGGTGACAGACTGCAAAACATCATGACTTACCAGTCCTAAACTTCTGTTATTGTTAAGACAGAAGACTTATTTTTTTCATAATGAACTCTGACATTTACCTGAAATGTTACCTATTAGATTTTTCTAAAAATGCTTCTTGATTTTTTTTTGTTGGATACTCCAAATGGGAAGTGTGAGATATTCCTATATATGGTTTCCCTATTTGTAAGCTAAAATTTTTCAAGCTTTCTTAAATTTAACTTCTAGAATAGTAATTCTGAGTTAATAATTTCTGAAACTTGTTTTGACTTGAGCTTATAAAGTTGTGTTGCTACGTCAGTTGACAATTTGCTGTGATTCCAAGTGCCTGAGAGGGACTATTGTGATGATTTAAACCCTCTCTCTCTGTATATATAAAAAAAGTGTGTGTGTGTTTATATGTTGTTTGTTAACATTGGAAGGAGTGCCCGATGGGATTTTTGTAAGAATCACAGCAAATAGTTGAGACCAGGAAAGGGAGGAAAATACAAATTACTTAGTAGATCGTTCCTATGACTCTCTCTGGAGGCCAACAGGATGTTTTTAACAAGGAATCATAGAATGGTAAGGTTGGAAGGGACCTTCAAGGATTATCTAGTTTCAACCCCCTGCCATAGGCAGGTATACCTCCCGCTAGTACAGGTCACTCAAGGCCTCATCCAAACTGGCCTTGAAATAATCATCTTTTGAGTATTCTATTAAGCATTCTGGTGGGATAGATCCTTTATTGCTGGGTGGATAGACAAGTAATTGCGTTTTTAAACGATAGTTGAGATGTAGTAGATTTCATAGTTTGGCATCTTCTGACACATACAACTGAAGTTAAGATCAGCTGATGCTGTTTTGCAGTACGTATTTAAGTCTGCTAGCTGTTCACATTAGGTGGAAAGCTGAGAAGTGTTACCTACCTGATGGTCTAAGACTTTTCTGTAACTAATACATATAATCCAATATAAGCTGAGCTTCTCCAAACAGTGAAAAATAAATGCTGCATAATTTTAAGACACACACAGAGACATCATGCATTGTTCTGGGCTGGCATACTGTTAGATTAATGAATGGTGAAGAGCAAGTGAAAAATACCTGGAGGGAAGCTGATCCCTTTAATACAGTAAATGTTCTAATAATATAAAGAATATAAAAGTGACATCTAGGATATGCGCCCACAAACATTATGCGGTAAGGAAGAGCTTAAGGCAATGCAATATACCAACAATTAAAATATTGGCATGTTAGTATCACTTGAATTCTAAGTGCAAATACCATTTTGTGAAAGAAAAAAAAAAGAAAAACACCCTTCAAATGCATGAAGTCCGTTAGCAACATTGTGCAGAAGCCTTGCCAATGTCTGTGGCTAGGTAAAATTCCTTTGTTTAATAGTTTTGGGGTAAATAATGTATTTTTTTTCTTACTGTTACATGTTCTCAAGGGTTTAAAGGATTATTAATGCCAGGCTTTTACAAAGCCATGGGAGTTTGCAGTAGGAATCAAGATGAAAATCATATCAGCAATGAGGTGCATGAGACTAAACCAGCAACAGCAGTAGTCATTATGCTTTTTGAAGTTGTAAAAATTAATTGATGATGCAGCCCCTGGAAGCACGAAAGATAAATGAAGTACCTGTCCTAAGTTCACTGGTACTGCATTTTAAATTGAGTATCTGATGTTCATTTATTTTTATCTATTGAAAGGAACCAAATACCCATTCTGTGAAATGGGGAAATATGGAGAACTTCCAAACCTCTGGTTATAGATGGATTTTTTATTTTTTTTTAACTCCTGTCAGGATGTGTTCTTTCCCCTTCTCTTTTGCTTTGTGTTCTGTAATTATTACAATTCTCTGAAGCCGTATGATTAGTACCCCACTATTACAAGGCTGTGCAAAGTGCAAGGAATGCAAATATTTATCACTAATAAATGACAAGGTTTGGATCCCAGCTGCATTAGATAGCAAACTAGTCATTTAAGCACTAGTTACAGCAGCCTCTCAGTTGTTTCTAAAATCTTTTGCATGCTGTCATTCCATGCTATATGATTTTTGAAGGATAATGCCTTGTACTTTGAAGCTTTTGCTTGGTGCATGTGATAGTATTTTTTTGGTGGATTAGTTTGCATGCTAATTGGAAATACTGTTTTATGTATTGAGCCAGCAATCACATAAGTGGAGTTTTTCTTAATTGCTTGCTTTGGCTAAAAAGAGTGATGCACCTATTATAAGAAAAATTGCAGCAAACTCATTGTGGTTTTATAGATTGGTTTGGGGAAAAAGAAGGCAAACACCTGAATTTTTTGACATTCATAATAGCGCAGTGCACAGCTTTCAGATTTGATTGACACTATAGTATAAAGTGAATGCTTTAGAGTTGTTGAAATCACTAATCCATGATAGTTCCACTGTTGGAGTATGGATTCTATGGGTTTCCTGTTTTGATGTCCTGCAGAAATAAAAGCCTGCATTTTTTTTTTCTTAGTTTCCTCATAGTGATGTACAGAGGCTTCCTGAGACATCCTCTCTCCTACCTGAATCTGCCTTTAACACATGCGCACACACACCATACTCTGCCCTCACCCTTTCCATAACCTAGTCCTAATTTGCCACCGTTTCTTCAGGAGATTGTTGAGCTCCTTGGCAAAATAAAGGAAGTAGGTGATACAAACTACATGACACTAGTGGGAGATTGTGTTCCTAGCTTTCTTGAGAGACTGCAGCTGAAGTTAAACTTGCCTTTTTGGCAGCTGTGCGGAGTGTATTTTGCCAATACTCTGTCTAGCAAGTTGGCTTGGTTTCTAGCCAGCATGCAGCCAACAAGAGTTTGTATGACAGGTAGCTCTGTATTGAGCTTTGCAGTGTGTGGGAAGTTCATTAAAGCTAATAGTCCATTAAATGTAAACCAGAGGGACCTGTATTTCATGATACATTACATAATAGGTGATACAGGATTGCTGTTGCCTTTCCATTGGTTTTTGGTGTTGTTTAGTGTGGTGTTTTTTGTTTTTTTTTTTTTCTTAAATGCTTGATGAGATTATTCTAAAGTTTTGCTGAAGTGCATGGCCACTTAAATGTAATCTGATTCAATATTAAAATGTTTTAAATGGAGTTTCCAAGGGAATGAGAAACCTAACAGCATGTGTTTTCTCTCTACAGGGATGAATTGTAAAAGCTACATCATCTTGACCCAAACATAGTGTTACAGTGGACTGCTCATCTCCAGTTCGAAAAGCTTTTTGAAAACCAACAGCATTGCAGCTTGTTTTGGACTCATTATACTGTTGTTATCAGCATGGAAAAGCGTGGTATTTGTTTTCTTTTTTTAGATGCGCAAGGCAAATCTGATAAAGAAATGGTGGAAAGTTTTATGCGGGCACTGTTTTATTTAACATGCCTTTATTTTACTTCCATCTGTTCAAAGTGATTTTCTGCAGAACTGCAGATAAAGACCTTTAGCTTGTGAACTCTAATTTTGATGGGGGTACTTGAACACTCGCTTCTCTCGTCTCCTGTGTCCCTTGGTAAAACTGCTTCTGTGCACCTTATGACACTACGTAGGTAATACAAGGTTTTCTGTGTTCCAATGTCTGCTAGACACTACTAAAAGGAGATGAACTTCCTTTTTAAGCTTTTGACGTGGTGTCATAGACTAGCATGTAGTAGATACAATCAGCTGCTTTGTTACCCTAAATCCAGGCATTTGTATATATTAAACATCAAGACATCAGAGGTGGGTGGCCACTCTTATCGAACATTACTGTTCAAGCTGGACATGACAAAGTTTTCCCTTTTCTTCCTGAATTAACTAATGAAGCATTGAAATTCTGTTCTGGTTTATAGCTTACTACTGAGGTGATACACATGGATTTAACTCCCCCAATACAATATAAGCTGTGTCCCTGTCACTGAGCAGTTTACGTACTGCTGCTTTGCTAAATGAAGCTAAAAGCAAAGGAAGGGGTTGTGTGCCTGTGTGGAAGGTAAGGATCAGTAGTAGACTACTGAGACACAGATTGCTGGATTCTTGGTTTAAAAAAAATAATCATCCACCAGTTTGGTTCCAAAAGAAAGTCGCATTTGACAAAGCCATTTGCTGTATTAATACTCTAATTTTTCTAAAAGGGCACTCAGAAAAAAATTCTGGATTTTTAGAAAGCCTTGTTATAGAAGGAGAACATGATACAAGCAGACGGAATAATGAATCCTGGAGTCCTAATTACAGATAGAGACACATTTTTCTTCATATAGAAGAGTAGTTGGAAGGCTATAAACCTTTTTTCCTACCCCATTTTTTCTGGTTTGGTGCTGTGAAATGTCAATGGCAAATTGTGAAGCAGTACAGTAAAGTGGGCTGCCTTTGGAGAGGGGGGATGTTTGTTTTGAGCCATCCTGATCAGACTTGAGCAACCAGGAATTGAAGTAAGCAGCACGTTATAATTTTTTTTTTTTAAATGGTAAAAAAGACTATAGAATAAAATCATTTGCATAAAAACAACCCATAGTGATCACTGCAAAAATATATTTGACTTTTTAGGCAATGATTTTGTGATAGGATTAATTCTTGAAAGCACAAAGGCTAAAATTCAACAACCTCCAAATATTAAAGAGGAACATTCTAAATAACCTTTTTGAAGGTAAGCCACATCCTATTCCCATGTAAATGATAGGCATCACTTAGTTTATTCAGATGCTAGGAAGTTAATGCACCACCTCTTAACTGCAGCCTGGGAGCACATACACAAGATTAATCTTATAAAGGAATTAATATAGTATGTATTCTAGAAAATACAATTCAGAAAACCCCACGTGCGTCTGACAAATTTGTACTAACCCACAATCAACTGTGAATCTAGTTCTTGATGTTGAAGTGAAATACCTTAAACGATGCATGCTAATGTTCAACTTTTTGGTCACTGTATCATTCAGTTTGAGTTCAGCTTTGTTTACATCTTCTCACTCTTTTAATCAGTTAAATGAAGGATATGAGCTCAACTGTATCCAAATTCTTGTCTGGACACAGTGTAATAAGCTAGCTTAACTTGGAAGAGGTGATAAAGCTGAAACCCCGTGACAACTTTCTGGGAAAGAACCACTTCAGGAGGTGTAAGACTTCAGGGACCAAGGCTGTTGGGATTAGTGCACTCATTCCACTGGAGGGGTTGGTAATAGTCAAGGTACTCAGACAGAGGAAGTATCCAGAAGTAGCATTTAGGAATTGGAAAATGAAACCCCTTCCATGATGGAGCAATGGTTCTGAAGTAAAAGCTTCTTGGAGAAGAGGACAAGTTGAAATGCAGAAGCTTTGAAGAGCTTGAATAAATGCTGTGTGAACTGTCTGAACTGCTACTTTGCCAAATAAAACGAATTGAGAGGAAGCTGTATCTAGGTGTCTATTTGGTTTTGTGGCTAGTTTTGGTTTTTTTGTTGTTTAACCTTCACAGGACTTGAAATGTCCAAAAAGAAAGCACGCATGAATAAAAATACTGGTTTGCTGAATGACCACAGCTATGTGACCAGTTTCAATGAATGTACTGCAGCAGTTACCAAGCCTGGTGATACCATACAGAATATAAACTTGGCTGTTTGGAATTTTTTAAGTTCACATCTGTGTGTTTTCGGGAACGGGCTGGATGTGCAGTATGTGAATTCTGCTTGCCATCTGTTGTTGAATCCAGCTAGCTACAAGTGTATGATCTGCCACTTGCAAGGATCTGCAGGGGTTGAGATTTATCTTTTTTTATTTTTTTAAGAGATGCAGTGATATTTCACTGGATTGTAATGACCATTTCTGTGCCACAACAGCCTGGAGGAACAAATTGTCTGAATCGGAGATAGTCAGTTGCCTAGCTGTTGCCAAGGAGTAGAAAACTTCAGGGCTTGCAGAGAGGATCCAAGAGCCCATACCTGTGTCTTAAAAACCCACAAACAATTGTGGGTGCTCTGCAGAGAAGAGCAGTCTGGTGTGCCATAGGGATACTTTCTGTTTACATAGCAGGAATTGCCTGTTTGTTTAATATTTCCATTCAAACTAGGCAGCTAACTTGAAGGCATAGAGACTATTACACAAGTTCTCCCTTTTTATGGATTTGGGGTTTTGTGTTGCATTTGGGTTTTTTTGAGGGAAACTAGTGCACAGAGGGTGTGCACCAGCACTGCTGATTGAGGCCACCTGGATGGTTCCTGAAATGCTTTGTAGTTAGCAAAATGGACAATAATGCCTGGAGCAGTGGGCTCTTACTAGTAGGCTCTGGAGCATCCAGCTGGCAGCAGTTCTCACTGCGTGTGCAGTGTTTTTGTGACAAGATGACAAGCTCTAGGGTTTTCGAGGGTGGAGGGATTGTCGAATTAACTATCAATGCAAAGAGGTAAACTAAAATACCCAGAGAAAAACGGTCAAGTTCCTGCCAGGAGGGTGTTAACCCATCCTTAAAACAGCAGGGGTTTCTTATTTCACTTGTCAACGTGCCCTAGGATACACTGCATTTGATTTAAATGCAGCTCACAGAAAGAGGATGTGATTGCAATTCCTTTGTGATTTTGCCACGATGAAAGTAACACAAACCAAACTTGTGATTTGTATTTCTAGTTCTATTTAGCTGGTTTGAACGTAGTATGATGTAGTTAAAAAGATCAGTAATACAAATTACCTTTCTGGAATCCTCCTCTGTTCCAAATAACGTGGAAGAGGTGTTGTGCTGAAGTGAATGAGCAGTGGTGCTGGCTCTGGAAAGAAGGTATGATGCAAGTACATCATACAGAACGAAGCAACAGTCAAACAAAACCACAGAAGAGAAGTGCTGCTTAAAAGGCAGCATGTGTGCAAGAGGATGCAGGAGCTGATGAGATCTGAAATTTGCATTTCAGGATGTTCAGCCTTTGCACATTGGGAAGTGTAACCTAAAGTTCAAATGCTGTGATACACAATAGATGGATTCAAGCATGTGTTTTAAGTTGGTTTTGTAGGTTCGTACAGTTTGTTTTTTGTTTGCTTTACTTAAATTTGTCTGCTTATAATTATGAAAGATTGAAGACCAGTTGGGGAAGTGCACAGACACTCTTAAGGTATCATAAACCCTTTTTCCTTTACTGTATGAACTTTTGTTCTCAGAGCACCTGGTGGCAAGATTTGGGTTTTGATGACTCAGGTTGGAGGAAACCAGCCTGGGCTAAAACTTATGCAGGCAGAGATCTTATAAACTTTCCTCTCCCTGACTTGTTTATCTCACACATTTCATCCCTGACATACTTGGATGCTTTCTGTTCCAGGTGGTAGTTTTATAGGCAGCACAAATTCATAATGCAGCTGATGCATTCTGAGTTATCCTATGAAAGGCTGTTACTGTTCTCTCATGCTCTTAGCAGAGTCTTAATGAGATGCTCAGCAGAACGTGCTCAGGAACTAAAATCATATTTATTTAAGCCATTAATTGAATGGACATAGTTATTGCTGAAATATGTACGGAAGAGATCCAGCTGCCTGCTGAAAATTGCCTGTAAGCTTCAGGGAGGAGAAATGGAAAGAACTTTGTGCACCCAATTTGAAAGCTTGAGAGACCAAATAACTCGAGTTTTTAACAAAACTGTTTTAGCAATAACAATTTGTTTTAATAAAGGCTGTTGATGGAGTTTCTCATTATCTCACTTTGATCTTCTCATGTTTGTTCACAAGTCCAGCCATCTTCTTTATATGCTTCTGAGAAACCAACAAGGTAAGATACTCTTGAAAATATTCCCTGATACCGAGAATCTAATACTCCTTTATTTCTCAGCCATATATATTCCAGCATATCTATTTGCATCTTATATGTCTTTATTATTAACAGGTTAGCTATGTTGTTTACCACATTCTGCCAAATCCTTTTTTAAATTTTTTTTTTAACTAATGGAGAAGGGTCATGTGAGGTTAATCGGTAATTTTAGTTTAACTGCCTTATGGACTAGGAGGATACTCTCAAAGGCCTCTGGTGAAGGAGGTAGGTGATTCAGAGCATCTGCCTTGGCTAATGCTGTGACTAGAGTGCTGGAGAAGCCTGTCTCCTCTGGTCACACAGGAAAGTTCTCTTGTGCACATACAAATCTATTTGTGGCCTTACATTCTCATTTTCTGATTTACTTTTAAGTAAGTATTAATTGAAAAATATACAGCCAAGGTGCTACTACCCCCTCCCCTGCCCCCTCTCCAGGTTTTTTTTTTTCTTCCCTGTTTACAGTATGTTTCCCTTTCTCAGGTCAAGCCACTTGTTTCATAGGCTTGCTCTTTTCTTGCTAATTATTACACAGCCTTTATACCTGTCAGCTCTGAATCTTTTCTACCTCTTTCCTTTGCTTTTACTCTTTTAGCTTGTGCCACTAGAAACTGGAAAATCTCAGTTGCTGATGCTCATAAAAGCAGCAAGTGTAGACCTCAGTGGTGCATGACTGAATTCTGTTGGGGCTTACTAGAAAGGCACCCTTTGTTTTGGGATGGCCTGTTTGTGTTGCTATTGGTTCCTACTGCTGACTCGCTCTGTGGCACTGGAGATTGAAACTCTTATGCTTTATCTAGGGTTTAAAAAGCAAATGGAGCATCACACTGACCTATTTCAGCCTTTTTGTTTTGCAACTGTGCTTTTGGAGCTGCTGCTGCTATAATCCTACGGCACTATGGAAAGTCTACAGCAGGGATGTTCAGTCTACGATTCCTTGCAGAAATGGTCAGCAAGCAACCCATGTTACAGAATAATCTGGCTGATAATTGTGGCTAAAACTCAGGTATGTATTGCCCGTTACTTTGAAATAGTTTCTACCCTTAAGCCTGTGGAAGTCAAGTCTGAAGGGCAAAAAACCTGAAAATACAAAGGGCAATCTAACTGAAATATATATCTTGTTCAACAAAATACACTGACAAATTGTAATTACTTCTCCTTATACACAGTGATATCTACAGGTATATGCTATCAGGGCAACTGATATTCTCTGCTTATAGTGCTGGTAGTAAAAATAGGTGGATGTCTATGGACATGTGTCAATGTTTAGGACAGGAAAAACATTGACAGGCCTCAAATAGTGATGATTTTCATAGAATCACCCAGGTTGGAAGAGACCTCCCAAGATCATCCAGTCCAACCTATCACTCAGGTCTATCCAATCAACTAGACCATGGCACTAAGTGCCTCATCCAGTCTTTTCTTGAACACCTCCAGGGATGGCCACTCCACCACCTCCCCGGGCAGCCCATNCTCTGCCAATGTTCTTTCACAGAATATATCTGACCTCTGCTGTGGTATAAGCATTGTATAAAAATTCCTAGCTCCTGAAGTTTGCTTGACAAGCCATAAGAGCAGTTAGCAATGAGACCATGAAGATGGGGTAGAAGCAGTGCCTCTTCAGAGTACTCCTTTGAAATCAGAGTCTCAAGCTTGGAGATGGCTGGAAAGGGGCTACAGAAGTGGTGTCCATAGGAGACAGCATCTGGGAGCAGCTTTTTCTGCTACTGCTCAGATGTGCTTGGGCTCAGGATGAAGTCAAACAGCATGAAAGCTATAAAATGAAAACGTGTTATCAAGACCAGTGTGTATTAACTGTAAGAGCTGCCAGGCAAATCTATTATTTTGCCAGCTTTGTCTTGCTCTTCATCTAGCTGATGATGTCCAGGCTTTTCAGTAAGGTGTAAACTTTCTTTTTATTGCAATTTAGCTGTGGAGTTTGCAATTGCCCAAGCTGGTGGTCTGCACAGCAGCAACTGTCACCATGTTACCCTCCCAGAAGGAAGAGTCCCTGGCAGGACGGTGGCAACTGTAACACAGCAATAGCTAGATTCCCATGCTACACTTGCTGTTTGCTGCTCTTGTTCCAGCTGTGCTTGAAGTGTTTGTTCTTGGCTGTTGTACGTGAAATGATGAACCTTGATTCCACTCAGGGCAGGGCAGCAACAAAGCCTGTTGCCTGGTAAAGCAACTGGAATGCTGAGCAGCTTCTTCCACTATGGCTGTACTGGCTGGCTTGTGCTTCCTGTGAGATCTTGCTGTTGTCCTGGCCAGGAGAACAAAACCAAACCTTTTGTTCTCTGGATGGAGAGCCTAAGTTCTGGAGTAATAATATGTTTTAGTAATAGGAGCACTATAAGCACAGTGAGGAAAGAGTTACTTTTCCTGCTACTGTGGTAAGATGGTGAAGGAGAATTAGGTGCTTAATTACAACCACAAACAAAGCAAGCTGACAAATTTTCAGTGATGGGAAATAATACCCCAAGCTTAGCTAGGGCACATTTCCTAGACGATTTGGGCAGGAAGACACCTTGCTCTTCTCAGTCTTCCTACAACAAAGTATCTCAACACCTTCCCCCACTATATACATTCCATGTTCTTTTAAGGCTGTTTCACAGAGAGGAGAAATGTGCTTCTGTTTTCATGCTATGGTCTTGTAGCATAAAGTGTAGCTGGTAGCTGAAAATAAAGGCAATGCAAGAAAACTAAGAATAAAATAAGTTTATTAGAGCTATATTACATAATCAAGACTGAGCAACTTGAACTATGTGTATAGCATGGCACTATTCTGGCTGAGTGGAAGTTACTGCAGTACAAAAGACAACATACAAAAAGATGGGTGCCTCATTTGCCTCTCTCTTTATTTGGGCCAGTGATAAATGTCACATTGCTGGATGGTCAAACAAGATAGACAGCAGGGTGGGTGTGTATATATATGTATATATAACATGTACTGTACACATTTTACTGTTAACACAGCTGAAGTTCACTCGCACATATCAACTACTTGCTCTAATTCTATGAGAATTTTACTGGGGTGAGGGCAGGTTGCCGAAGCTTTTGAGCTTTGCAAGGAGCTATGGGATAACCACTGGGAATCCTGCACTCTGGTATCTCAGGTAAAAGCTGCTGTGTGCTGCTCTCACACCATGAAGGGTGTCAAGCAAGGGCTGGAAAAGACTGAACAAACCCTGAGCTCTGGGGAGGGACACAGCTCTGGTATCATACATGTTGAGCACTGCTAAGTCCAAGCTCATCTGCTGAGGACTTGTATTTTTTTCCTTTTGGCATTTAGTAAGCATGATTCTGTTAGCTGCACAAAGGTTTAAACTACAAACGAAAAAATGACACCTTGATCCTTAAATTCCATTACAAAAGCTGGTGCTTAGATAGCAATTGCTTTTAATTAACAAAGCAAGACAAATTCTTTAATGAAAATACTCTCGGTGCATCAGGTGGAAAGTACACAAATCAGTCTCACTGGATGGTGCAGTAACATGTTGGTCTGGAGCACCTCCATCTCCAGAGCACAGTGCTGGCAGCGCTGAGAAAAGCAGGGTGGCACAGGCTCCCCACCACACCTTGGCCAGCGCAGGTGGGGCTGTTGGACCTTGCCTGTTCTGGTGCCCTGGCCCTGAGGCATGCTCTGTCATGGCTAGCACCCTCACTGCTGTATCCAGGGCAAGGGCACCCTGCATCCAGTTTGGGGTGTCCCCACCTCGCTGTGTCTTCTGCAGAATAGCCAACTGGAGCCTGAACATCTCTTACTTTCTGAGCACAGGCATCTACTCGCTTTTTCATTTTATTCACCAAAGGAGAGGAACATGTTCCTCATCTTGTAGGCTTCTTCTACACTTGAAATTTAACTGAAGGTTTTGGTCCTTTTATGGAAGCAGAAGTTCATGGAGACAGAAGAAAGAGGAGAAAACAACTGACATAAATCCAATTGTTAGAGATACATCCCATTGATGAGGTAATCAGACTCTTCAGATGTAATGGGTCGAGCTTTTTTAAGCTTCTGTCTCACTAAACGCAGTCTGCAAGCAACCATAAGCAGCAGTAAAGCAGTGATGGCCAAACCTAAGGCTAAGGGTAACACAGCACCTACAAAGAGGTTAAGAGAAATTATACTTTGTTCAACAGAGTGAGAAAGCAGTAGAGAAAACCTTAAGCTTTTCTTTAAAAATATATCTAGTCTGTCACTTAAGTGCTGATATTTGGAGCAATCTCAGGCTGAGGAACTGAACTGTCTAATCATAAAAGTTAGGAACAGTTCGGAATAGGGAAGTACACCAGTACTTGTGGTGGGTTGAAATTACCCCCAAATGACGACAGGACCTGAATGAACAACTAACATAATTCAAAATGAATTCACATGCTTGGTCTTACCTGTTTCTGGGACTGGATGACCACCTCCAAGCTGATTTTTCTTTGGCGCGATTATGCCATTGCCGTTTTTATCATCAGTTCTTTTCCCTGAGGAACTGTTATCTGCATAAAGTCAAGCGAGATAAACAAATACTGGACTTGGGGAATCTTATCCACAGGACACTAGAATTTAATCATGTGAAAATGCTTAGATTTAGGAAGAAAGTTACATGCTTTAAGAACTCCTGTCTCCTATTTAAATTTTTGAAATCATGTGAAACTAAAGCTGAAATGGAAATTTAATTTTGCATCACAATCCACAATGTATCTTAACCAAACTGAAGCAGGTAAGTTTCTATTGGGGGGGAAAAAAAAAAAGGATGGATACAAATTCTCCTTTACAAGCTTCTGTAATGGGATATAGATCAATTTGAGCTAAAACATTATTAAAGCAGCTGCTGCTTATCTGTATTTGGAACTTGTAACAGGTGTTGTATTTTAAAGCTATGCCTACTGTTTTTCAGAGAATTCAAGTTTAGGATGAACAGTTATAGGGACTGAACACAGAATAAGATAAATTTATCTAATTCCACTGGTCTGCTGAATATCTTCTATTTTGATGTACACACTTGCTCTGTCTCTTCTTTCTGCTGCTTCTTGGTTGCTGCTTGTCTCTGACCTTGTGTGCTGCCTTGTTTTAACTGGTGAAGGTAGGGAGGATGGGGGGGAAGACAGAGGGCTGGTTGTATACAGCCTCTCTGCGCTTTGTGTCCAAAGTCATGGGGACAGAGCTGAAATATTGTACAAGGGAGTGTTCTGTTGCTACAGAACTATAAATATATGTCATTTTGCCTTGTATATGTTTATTGCCTTTTATACTTTTTTATTTAGTCCACTTTTAACTTTCAAAATTCTGAGTAGTGTAGTAAATTTACTCCTGGGGGTAAATTTCCAATTCGTCGGGGTGCAAATCCGACCCACAACAACAGGAAACGTGTGTGTAGCCAGCCTATTACCTCCATTTTGCCTGTTACCTGACACACACATATGCAGAACTCAAGTATTTGGGAAACATTTCAAAGAGGATGGCTTGGAATCCCTTCAGCTTCGTGTGGTGCAGAAGGTACAGAAGAGCACTGTAACTGCAGAAGAAAAGACAACACCTCCTTGGCTGCCAAGAAGTGTTTATCTTGGAAGTGCAGGCTGCTGCCGTTTTGTTTCACAGAGCAGGAAGTAAGTCCCTGCTGGGACTCCCTCCTCCTGCCCTCCCACTGAAGTCCTACACCGATAGCTATGGGGACACTTCATGCAACAGTGACAGCCTAATCCACCAACACAGCCTCTCAAGGATCAGAAATACACTTCCATCTTTAAATGTAATGACTGTATTTGTATTTCTACTGGTAAATATGAAGGGCACTTTCACTGTGCTGTGCTACATCTGCTGCCAGCTGTCAGAACTATCACAATGCTAGCGGAAACACACTATGGTATAAAAGACCTCCAAAATAAGAATGAAACATTGTAACTGGAATTACATATAGTAATGAGTATTAAGGAAGTGTTTAAGTCAATTACCTTGGAACACCTGCCGTGTATAACTCCCACCAACAGCTCCAAAGAGCTGCTTGCCCCTAGGAACAGTAGCAGCAAATACACATCATTGTTAATTAAATCTTAAACTGTTTTGTCAATACTGGCATGAGGTTTGTGCTAATATTCCTGCTCTAAGGCACAGCACAGCTTGCCAGGCTTTGGCTTTACTGTGTTGACATTCTGGCTAGAGGTGCACAAACACTAGCTTCACCTGTTAGGAAATGCCTTAGAGGCAAACTACAGCTCTTAGCTTCTCCTTTGGGCTCTGAGGTTGTTCTGGTATGTGAAAGGGACTTAAGGAAATCCTAAGTGTAAACTGTACTGGCTTTAAGGTACCTGTATGACATCACAGCTGTGCAAAGTAACCTGAATGTAAATGAGACCAAACCCAGCAGTTGTTTTCTGCTTCTGTCATCCCTGAATGATATTAAATGAATATTTGTCTTTATTTTGGAAATACTGAAAAGACACTGGCTGTTTTAGAGCTGCTTCAGCTGTATGACAAGGCAGATCTAAATGCCTGTCTTATGAATGTGTTTCCCATTTGGGTATAAAGTGAATATTTACATCAACTCCTTGTAAAGACATTGGTAACTAAATAGGGAAATAAGTTTAGTGGGTAAATTTTGGAAAGGTAGACTAAAAGGATCCTTTCAGTAAAGCATTGCAGGTTTTTGTTGACTTGTGGCTGTTCTTATGGGACTGGAGGGACTACCACAGTCAGTACTGCTCAACATCTTATCTGTTATCAACTAGAAAACAGATTTCCCTAAACAAGTTTAAGAGGCTGACATAAAGCATGTTAGCATAAAGAAGTTTGTTTTGTTTTCACTTTCTCTTAATTTCCTAGTTTGTTCCTAGAAAATTGCAATTTATAGGCCTTCCCACCTACCCTAAATTAGAGATCTAGGTTATGGCTACTGCTGTTGATGCCTTCACAGCAAAAACATGACTAAGGCTTGGGCACTCAGTCAAACATTGTAATCCCAGCCCTGAACAGCACTGCACAACAGCTGGCATGGGCAGCTTGGAGAGAGGCAGAGACTGTGCCAGGGGAATGCAAAGCTGTTATGGTGATTTATACACTTGAGTTGGCTATGCTGGGGAGTTCAAATCTTCAGGCTGCTTGTGAATTCAACCCATCTGCATGACTGCATTTGTTAGACTGCCTATTGCTGTTTAGAAACCAACCCACTCCTTACTTCAATGTGCTTGCTACAACTCTGTGTTTGTTATAGTCATTTACAAGTGCAGCGGTGCCAGAATACGCAGCTGGGCTTGAGAGCTCCCCTGGAAAAGGACACTGGGGCACTTCACAGAGGCAGCCATGCAGAAATGCTGTGCTGGCACTTTGGAGGAGATGCAGTCTGCATTACTTCACTATGGAGGTATGTCTGCAAAGGGAAAACCAAATGCCTCTTCCTGTCTTCCTGCATCCACTCCCAACTACAGAAGATAAAATGTTCGACTCTCTAGCTTGGGCAAAAGTAAAACTGTCAGACTGTTGCTGAAGATTCCATGCCCTGAGTGCCTGAGAAGGTTATCTCTAAGTTGGACTAGAGTCACTCTGCTGTAGAGAAAACCTACTGTCAACAATCACTGGCTTTTGGGTTTGGTTTTAGCTTGGTTTTTTTTGCCTTTTTTCCTCTTTATTGTGCATAGATCCTTTGCTAGGACAGGTAGAAGTTTAAATAATACTTACTTTGAGTTTGCACATTTTCAAGTTTTCACACTTAAGTGTAAATTCTTTAAAAGCTTGTATAAAGTTGGAGCCAAACGTGAGGGACTACTGGAGTAACAAAATCAGGTTAAGGAAAATTTGGGACAGAGAAGTTATTAGGAGGAAATGGATTCTGGGACAAATTTCCTCTGGTATTACCCTCATAGGCAGAAAGCCCATGTTCCTGCTGTGAGGAACTATCCCACAGCCTAAACATTACAGCTTAGCCCAGCTCCTTTTAAAATGGAGAAGAGGTAAGTATGGTGGTCCTTGACAAGGAAGTCCCTTTACTGGACATCTTTACTGGATTCTTAGAGATGAAAACTGCTTATGAGGAGGTAAGACGCAGAAGGAACCTGTCTTTATTTGCACTGGAATAAAAACAAATGCTAAAAAGAAAGCAAAGCAACTCCCTAATCCTACAGTTCCTTGGGTATAACTTCTATTCTTTAAAAGTCAGCTGATAGCTTCTGTATCAAGCATCAGCTCTAGTAGTCACCTAAAATGTGCCATGTGCTGTCTCTGGTAATTCAATTACTTCAATATTAATGCCTCTTGCTCTGCCTTGCTGTCATAGTATCTAAATGCCTCAACTTTTTCTTCCTTGCTTTTATTTCCATGATGAACTTCAAATGCCAGCTAAGAAATAAGACAAATGTAGCCCTGAATGGAGTGCTCAGAAGTGAAGAAGTGAACCTCTGCTAACACCATAAAGCCATATCCCTTAAGATATATCTTAATTACAGAGTCTTTCACCATGCTGACATCACAATGATTAAATCTTAGTTTTGAAATGTATTTATAACAGTATGCCAGAAGCCCGAATGCTTGTGAATTCAACTCTAGGCCAACAAGCAACATTACTGTCTTGGTCCAACAAAGACCTTTACAGTGTGACTCGGAGGCATGGGTTCTGTCTTGGCACCAGCAGTGGGTCTGGCACTGTCTCAGGAGACAGTTCATCCCACAACAGGATTTCTGCCAGTGAAGCTGCTAAACTTCTGAGGCTGCTGGTATGATTTCTGCCCAGTGCTGCTTACCTCTCCCAGCAATTATTGCCCTCCTGAATGTCTTTTCCAGACAGGCTCCAGTGTTTCTTCATCTCTCATTTCTGTAACACCTAATTATTAAATTTGGTCTCTAACCTCCTTCAGATGGCAGTGATGGAGAGAAATCTAATTAATGAATGTGGGTGGATTTTTAGGAATAGGTTGGGTGCCTGTCTCCTCAAATCCATGGAGTGTGATGCTTGCCAGAGGGCCTGGACCTCTTTGGATCTCTGGGAATCATTTATGTACAGTGTGTGAATTCTATGGAGTTTAAGTGTCTGCCTGAGAAGACTGAATCTCAGAGAAGATGTTGGCCTTTACCCTTTGGTATCTAGCATTTCTTCACGTCCTACCACATGCACCCTTTTTGGAACTTCTCTCTATGAGATCTAAGAACATACTGAATTGTTTGCTCTTCTTTGTTTAAAAGTACTTTTAACTTAACAGAAATTAAATTCTTACTGAGTCAAAAGAACGATATTACAACCACAAGAATTAAAACCAGATGCGATCATGTGGAAATCCTGCTTATTTAAAAAGACTGCAACATCTTCTGATGGTACAATAATCAATCACTGAAGCTCCATCACATGTCTTTAGTTCTATAATGTTATTTTTGTTTCGTTGCTGTGCAAAAGACTGGTGTGAGAGCAAAGATGTGCAAGTCACTGCAATGGGTAAGCTCAGAAAATTACTGCGAAAGTGCCATGTTTCTACATGCACTTCCCATTACAGGCTGCTTAAGTTGGTGACCTTGATCTTGGTTTTACTTCTGGATTCATAAGCCCGATGATTTTTTGAGGCCTGCTTAGCAGCTGACTTTCTACTGGACCCTGCAATGCCCTTTGACAATCTGATGTTTAGTTTGGGTGGCCCTGTATCAGATGTCAATAAGGACTGCAAGTGAGCAGCGTTTAGGGCAGATGTAAGATTTTTAAGTCATTCTGATAAGAAGCACCAAAATCATCTATGCTGCCAGAAAAGAAACACTCGAGAGAATTTTGCCATCAGTTACTACACATTCACTGAGGTAGTGAAATTCCTGAAGAGTGTTTTCATTCCCTTTGCACTGTCTACAGATTAAGTACAAGCATCTGAAGAAACATCCAAGTGCCAGCCAGGGAAGTATCTTCACAACAGTCAGCAGCAGAGGGCACTCAGCACTGCTCTGTCGCAACAAGAAAATAAAGCTTGTAGTCATGGGTTGAGTTGAATCTGTTGCTGATGTTCAATACTATGCTGCTGTTACGCCAACCTTAAAGTGCTGGCTGGAGCAAAGTATCATGGGGCTTGCAGTTCAGACTGTAACATGAGAAGCTTCCTGTTCTGGTTGCTGCTTCTGGTTTCTGGGTTTGGGGCGTTTTTTTTCCTGCTCGGTGGGCTGGGGTTTGGAGGAGGTCACTGGCTCCTGCTGCTGCTTCTGCATTTTGCTTTTCTGAAAACAGGCTAAGGTAGTTGTGCATTTTACCATCTCATTAAACTCTCTTTATCTCAATCCAGAGACTTTTCTTGTGTTGCTTTCCCTCCTGTCTGTGCATAGAGAGGCAGGTGAGAGCAGGTGAGAGCAGGCTGTGTTAATCCAGCACAGCTGTTTATATACAGCTGTTTCTTGATGGGCAAGAATCAGCCCGAAACATGAAGTAAAAGTGAAAGGTCATTTTAGGCTCTGTGCATGCAGGTTTGCCTTCATTCAGTTACCACTTCAGACAGTTTTAATTCACTAGCAGGAAGCTTAAAAGACATTCCATTGCAGCTTCTGGAGCTTTACCAAGGCAAAAGCACCCATAATAAAGATACTACTTCAAGAAGGAAAAAAAAAGTAATGAGTTATTCTCACTCAAGCCGAAGAGTACTTTGTTACCTTTTCTGAAGGTATTCCTCTACAGACTAAATAGTCTTGTATTATCAGCTTATGCAGCTGAACCTGTAGTGGCATTTGTATTTAGCTGATGTCTTGTTCCCATATTCTTTTCCTTGCATTCCTACATTTTAACTTCCCTTCCACATCTGGTAAGAATCAGACTTGACAATTAAAAAGCAATACTTACTTGTAACTCAATTACTGTGTGCCTCTCTTGCATTTTTGACATTTACAAAGTTTTACTCTTAGCCAGGATTCAAAAACAATTCAAATAAGGTGTAAGACATTTTCTTTCTTTAAACAGAATGACCTATTGAAACTGGTTTGTTTCAGTCCTTACCTGGCACAAAACCAGTGATTTGTTTCTTTGGTCCCTGAGAAAACGATTGGTTAAACATGTCTGCATCCACTGAGAGAAGTGGCTGATTTCTGGCAGTGGCTTTCAGAGTGTTTTCTGCAGAGAAGTTTTCATCTGTGTTCTCGGTCAGTCCTACAGTCCTTTGCTGGGTACCGCCAGGAGCTGCATGTGTCACTGTCTTCCGACCTGGGCTGACTGTGTTAACAGAAACAAAAATCATCATTTCTGTATAGATTTGAAGGGAATGGGAGTGTTCTGATTGAAGAACTTCTGATGTGGCCCTTGAGTCAGACTACAGGTTCAGGCATATGATGACACGGGAGTTTCAGATACATGACAAATGATTAATTGCCCACCATCAGCTCTTAGGCAAGAGTATACTCATAAACTCTACGGTGAAATCCAGCAACTGAAATAGCAATGAAAGATTGGTTAGCCATCATGCCAATTCAGCCTCTGAATGATTTTTATTTGCTCAGCTGAGCGTGGGCATATATAGAAGATGACTAATGAAAGGAACCGAGGGTTGGTGAATCAACTGGCTCCCCTACGTACCCACATTTCCAGAGTTTAAGATTCTCGCAAGGTGAGCCACCGCACTTTGAAGTGTACCTCTGAGACACCCTTTCAGATCAAGACCAGGATCCTTATTTTCAGAATCATCATGCAAGTAAAGAAGTGATCTCTTAAATGCTGAGAACTCTTAACAAAAAATCTGTCATTTGGAGACCTTTGACAGTTTTGGTATGCTCTGAAGGGAGTTTGAGCATCTGCTGTATGTGGACATTAAACCTTCCTATCTGATATTTCCCATGAAAGGCTCCATGGCAGGAGCTCTGCGAGCTGCTTGCTCACAGGAAGACAGGCCACGGAAGGGGCATCATTTCCCTTTGGTCGTTCAGGCTGCAGTTACTTTTGTAATCTAGGCTGTGGCCCAGCGCTCTTACGGTTCTGGCAGAAAGTTTCATCTGATCCGTCAGGGCACTGCCTCACGCCATCGCAAGCAAATGTGATGTCAATGCAGCAGCCATCATCGCAGATAAACTGGTAGCGAGAGCAAACCCCAACACAGGCTGTTGAGAAACAATTCCCAAATTACCAAAAAAGAGAAATCCAAGCAGTAAATACTAAGCTGATGATTAAACTCTGAAGCACCAAGGAAAAGGCAAACCCAAGCTATGTCAAGAAGGACCATGAACAAGGCAGAAAGCTGAAGAATGGCCAGGCTCAGCTGTATGATGCTGTACTGACACAGAAGCTGATTTAAGTAATAGCTGTTCCTGGCACCCTAATCATTATTCTTGCAATTTCTTGACAACAGGAATACTCAGCCTGGAGGCCAGTGCACCTGACATCTTGTGCAGCATCCTAAACTCTGGTGGCCTAAGCTCATAGGAGAATCTCCTTGGCTCAAAAGACCGGGACAGTCCTGTAAATAACTAAATTAAACCTCTGTGGCTGTAACTGCATCTCTCCAACAGGAAAGTCCTGTTACGTAACAATTTGGTATTTCTGACAGTGTGTTATTTTACCCACATGGATACAGACTAAATGGGATCTTTTATGGCATGTTTTCTGTAACCTAATTAAAATACTAAAAGAATGATCATCAATTATTTACATCTGCAATCTGTTGACATCAATACAGCAAGTGCCAGAACAGGACGAAGTACAAGGTCTCACAAATTACCTTCACCAGAAAGAACTGATTGCTGCCTCCTTTAATATTTAGATTCACCTATAAATGGAGAATGCCCCATGACATTTAATTTTGCATACTCAAAGCTCTCCTAAAACCCATTTTGACTTGTGTCCTGATTTTGCTAGGACAGAACCATAGGCCAGCCCTGATCTGCAGGCTGTTAGCAGTTTTGAGTTGGCCAGGGCAGTTGACCAGAAGTGGCCTACAGGTGTATCCCATACCATAAACATCATGCTCAGTATAAAGGAGAAATTTGATGAGGATGGGCAGGTCTCCTGCTTGGGCTCTGGCTTCTCCTGAGAACTGCTTTCTTGTTTATTCTGACCACTGTACATTTGCTGGCCTGAGTATAACTTTGTATACTTTATGTTGGCATTGGCATTACTTAGGCTGTTTCATAAAACATTTTCATTTCAACCTGAGGGTTGAAACCAATCAGGTCTTCTCAATTTCCCTTCTCTGTTGGGGCAGGGTCCTCAGGTGACAGAGTACCTGCTATGGTTTAGCCCCAGGGCGGGGCTAAATCTAGACACCTTGTAATTATGCAGTGTTTCCATCTGTGCCTTTGTCTTTCCAACAGCAGTGTCATTCATTCACTGATCTGCAAAGTGGTATCAAATTCACTGTTTGGTTAATGCTGTAACAGCACATTGATGCATAAGGAAGTGATAGCCTTTGGTTGGTGTCCTGCTATGTACCAAAAGGCTGTGCAATGCTAAGGAAAGTATGGCAGGAACACAGGCACCTGTTTAAAACCTCTAAAATTATACCTAGGAAATGCATCTCCTGTACTTTGACACTAATAACAGCACAGGCTGTCAGGCACTGGGCACTCCTTTAACTACAGCAGTAGCACCTGGATTGCAAGTGTGCTTGGGGAATTAGAAAAATTAACAAAGGCAGCTAATCCTCTGTGTGCTCCATCCAAAACATGCCATGGATACCCACAGCAGCCAACAGATAAACCAGCAAACATCTCTGGCTGTTCGACTGGAATTAAGTATTAATGAATATAATTCTATCATCTGTTATTAGAATACAGGCATTACTAAGCAGACTCATAACTGTGGCTTTTTAATACCACTTTATTGGCACAGAGACTAGCATCTCACACAGGATACTCCACTGACACAGAGCAGATTTTGTACTGGTTCAGCTCAACATAGTGACAATGCTATTTCACTTCAGCAACTTGCTAATTACAAGGTAGGTAGACATTAATACAGTAAGGAGTGCAAACTGACAGCAACTGAAATCTAACTTACTTTCTACCTTTTATTCACGTTTCTTAAGCTCAGAGTTTAAAAACGATGAGTGAATTCCAGTTTCAGCTTCCCCAGCAATGTAAGGCTTCTCTAACAGCCACTACACAGAAAAGCTTAAATGCATGAAAACGAGGAGCCCCCCTTTTAGACTTTTAGATGTCTTTTACACTAAAGATGTGGGTCAGCATTACTATTTGTGCCTCACACATACTATTAACTGATTTTAACTGAGTCTCCCCTATAGCACAAATCCTGTCACGTTGCACGTGCCATCTGACTGCCCAACGACCTGCTGCAATGTGCTTGATGCATGTTTCATTTCTCACCTTTGCATGCTTAACAGCAATACAAGGATGAACATTTAAATGATTGAAAGTTTATTGCTCCTAAAAAACAAGCAATGCTTGCTTGCTGGCTTCCTCACTTTGAAACAGCTACTCAAAGCTGAAAGAAATGCCATTTAAAGAACAAGGGCAAAATAAAACACCAGAAATAGAGAATAAGATTTCTTCCTCCATCAAGACACTTGCTCTGAATACCATACCCTGGGTGTCACACAAGCAACAGCTCCAGTCATTTTCTCACCTACTGCAGAATGAACCATGGGCAGAACAGTCACAGAGACGTTGTCAGAGCCCCGCTGACCTGCAGTGTCTGTCACAGTTAGCTGGAAAATGTACCTGCCTTCCTGAACGTGAGACAGTTTCAGTGTTCCTGGCTGTGGTACCTAATTGAAAAAACACAGAAAAAAACCCCATGTTGGCATAACAGATGCATCCATAAACTTCCAGGAATAGGGAGCTCATTTCTGCACAGTGCTTTTCAGACAGATTAAATACTTAACACTAGCCAGCCCACTCAGGAATGTGTATTAACATAGGATCATAGAACTGTTTTGGCTGGAAGAGCCTTTTAAGATCAAATCCAGACATTAACCCAGCACTGCCAGGTCACCACTAAACCATGTCCGTCAGCATCACATCTGTACAAGGATGGTGGAACACTGGAACAGGTTGCCCAGGGAGGTGGTTGGGGCCCCATCCCTAGAGATACTCAAAGTGAGGCTCTACAGGGCTCTGGGCAACCTGGTCTAGTTGAGGATGCCCCTGCTGACTGTGTGGGTTGGGGGGTTGGACTAGATGACGTTTGGAGGTCCTTTCCAATGCAGACCATTCTATGATTCTATGATATATGGCTTTGAAACCCCTGCAGAGATGTGGACCTCCACCACTCCCTTTTGATCGTTACGGTTTGGGTATTTTTTTTTTGTATCCATTTGTAAAAATATAATGCATTTAATTTTTGTGTACTGTTTTTCATGGTACACTCAGTTACCTGGAGTTGTGGATCCTTGCACAACAGAAAAATGCCTTTAAGTCCAACACACAGCAATTAGAAATGTAATTTTAGAGGCTATGCAGCTATTAGAGTATTTTGCTACCTTACTAAGCCTGTAGACAATATAGATCTATCCACAGAAGCTATTTTTGTGATTTATAAATTTCTGGTAAGGTGAATGATAGCATTGCATTATTAAGGAGACCTTATAGTAGCCTTCCAGTATCTGAAGGGGGGCCTACAGGAAGGCTGGGGAGGGATTATTGACAAGGTCTTGCTATGACAGGACGAGGGGCAATGGGTTCAAACTGGAAGAGGGGAGATTTAAACTGGATGTTAGGAGGAAGTTCTTTCCAGTGAGGGTGGTGAGGCACTGGAACAGCTTGCCCAGGGAGGTTGTGGATGCTCCTCGTTTCATTAGGAAATTACTAAAATCACTTATTCTATGATACAATGGGTACCAAAATGGTGAGTTAGTCACTGTGCAAAATCCAGTTGCTTAAAAGCTGGTGCTTGATATGAACAAAAGTGGAGAGGAGTTGCTGTTTCAGGCTGTAGTGGTGTGCTTTATTTATTCACAATATTTCAATGTCCCATTTTTGTGAGTGTTTGTCATCTATCTGCTGACTCATAATGATGTGATTCTTGTCATCATAATTTCCTCACTTAGCCACTTAGAAAAAAGTTTTTATAAAGTAAGTGTAATATTTATAAATATGTGAACTATTTTTAACCTTGTGATAATTATCAGTCACAAATGACTCCAGCTGCCTGAGAGTTCAGTAGCACATACTTCAGTAATCACAGAAAAGAACTGCAGGTTTACAGGACATGTAGTGCATCGTTACAAATGAAGCACATAGTCATTTTTATAAGCAATTGAAAGGTACATTAAAATCCTCTGTGATTATCTTTAGTACTAAAATCAAAATTCCATAAAGATCTTTGGTTTGCTCATTTAAAACTGCTTTTCATGCCTCAATGAGAACAGGAATTTTTGCTAAATATGATAATAGAGTCCTAGCCCTAGCTTTATAGCAGGATGTATTGATAAATGTATTTTTCTCTTCTGGCAAGTGACTTTTCTAACTGAAGTTTCTTTCCTTTTCTAGTTATGTGAATACACTCAGTTATCTGATTATGCTGTTGATTACCTCCTGACAGAGAATATAAACCCTTACAATTTTATTCTTTAATGTATTGCAGAAATAAATACACTTCAAAAAAAATACCTGCTGCTGTTCACCGTGACTGCTGAGAGAGCAAACATGGTATTTTAAATTCATCACCCAACTCTTCTCAGTGCAGAGACACAGAAATGCTATCGATATCTGAGTATGCCGCCACTTCTCCTGGCAACCTCTGTGCTTTCCTTTTTAGTTCCATCCTGCCCTGAAGAATGCCTGACTGTACCTGCTTTCTTACAACTTGGCTCAAATTAGACAGTAAATTTCCACAGCTACAAGAAGGTTGTAGCAATCCAAGAAGAAGATAATCTAAGAATCAATAATCACTTACGACAAAAGAAAAAAATCCACTGGCTTCCTTCTATAATACAGTAAGGTCTCTTTATAGCAGCCCTTCCCCCTCTTCTGTCTTCTATTTATTCTTTGGTACATAAGTGAAATGCAACAGCTGCCTTTTATCTTATTTAAACACAGTCCCATTCTCCCTTGTAGCTATGGGTTCACATTACCATTTTCTAAAAATAAATGTAATGAAATCCAGTAACTTCATGACAGCAACTAAAGCACTAAAGACAGCAACTGCAGATTGTATATATATATACACACACAATAGAAAACTATTTATTTAATCATGAATGTGTGTCACATTTGTTACCCACTATCAAATATAAATACAAAGATTAATGTGAATTTTGCAATCTTTTATATACACACACATACACACAATTTTGAGTGACTGAATTAAAGTAAAAACATGAACTTTAAAAATTTACTTCAGCTTTTTTTCTTACTCTAGAAATGTTACTACATCACAGATTAATTGCTTAATTGCTATTAATTGTTTAATTGCTATTTCAAGAAAATAATGGTGCAAAGGGTCAGATTAACAACTCCTGATTTGGTATTTTTTGTCTTTGATCTTACTGAGCTGAAGAGACATAAGCAGCAACTGTCACATACACTCGTGCAAATGACCTCTTAGGTTTTGGACTGTTTCCATTGCTTGTCCTGTTTAAACTCAGGTTCCTGTCTATTCGCAGCATCTCAGCAACAGTGAGGTCTGCGATCCACACTATCTCCTCTTCACAGGTTTCTCCTGCTCTACATGGAGCCCCCAGCATGTTCGAAATATTCTGAGCTGTGAACAGACTATGAGTAGACTCTACATGTTTGAGACATTTTTCCTTTCCTTTGTGGCTACTCCCAGAGCATCTACAAAGGAGGACAGGAAGAAGAATCCCCCTCTTGATGGTTAAGTTGAAGCCAAATTGCAGCAGAAATTGTATGCAAGCAATTAAAAAAAAGGTCTACATCATACATTTTTTTTGCAGTTTGTCCATAAACATTTACAGAAGACTGTTGGTGAAAACACTTAACTGTTTTTAGTAACTAAATTACTGAGGTGTCTCTAACCTGCATCACAGGAGTGAAAACTCAAATGCAGCAACCACAAACATGGCAAAAGAATCATAGAATCACAGAAACATGCTGGTTGGAAAAGACCTCCAGGATCATCAAGTCCAACCGCTATCTCTACTCTACAAAGTTGACCTTTAAACCATATCCTGAAGAACCACATCCAAACGACTTTTATCCACATCCAGGGTTGGTGCCTTAACCACCTCCCTGGGCAGCCCATTCCAATGCCTCATCACTCTTTCTGTGAAAAAATGTTTCCTAACATCCAGTCTAAACCCACCCAGTCGCAGCTTAAGGCCATTCCTTCTTGTTCAGTAGTGCTGAAATACAGAACTGTATTAGCATCTACTTGTTTGCTGATGGCTGTCTCATGCCATCCTGAATAGAGATGAAATATAGAATCTTCTAGAAATAATCACTGAAACAAACTCTCCAGAAGCACAGTATAGCCTCCACCACTGGACAGATAAGGTAACTTCACCTAGGCTCCTTATCTCACAAAAAGTTGGACCAAGGTGCCTTCCAACCTGGGATGCTCTACAAAATAGGTGCCGAAGTTGTACAGCCATCCTAATTTTAGTGCCTGGTAGCCATATCCATTTGAATACATTTAATACTTTTAGCTCTACATGACAATCTGCAAGTAACTGGCCAAGTGCAAGACTGCACATGTACCTTCATTTCAACCGAGGAGTCACCTTGCAGCAGTGTCCACTCGTACTGCACAATTCCATGGTCATCTGAACTTTCTCGGCCATCCAAAAGCACCCAGTCGACAGGTGACTGCAGCACAATATCTTGTCCTGCCTTGCACTGTGGAGGCTTGTCATTTTCTTCTTCTTCAACAGAAAAAGAAAAGCCCAGTTATTTATCAGCAGAAGCTGAGTGATTGTTTACAGAAAACATATATTTTTTCTTGACGAAGGTGTTGATTCACCTCTGTATGAATTCCTGTAAGACAGGACATGTTTATTAGTGTACATTTTGTTAAGCAAAGTAGTGTCTACTTAAATTTCAGTTAACTGTTCCATATTCAATGCTGTCTTCAGGAAATCACTGCTACATTGGAAGTGCATAGCATAGAAAAGCTCTCCATGTACATAGACACGTCAGTAACACAACAAACAGGATTGTTAGTGTCAATGTAGCTTTTAATCAGAACTAAGGAAAATGGATTTTTAAATATGAATTCCATACACATTCAGATGGCAGTTACTGCACACCTTTTAGAGCACTTTGCATAACTTAATAGGCTTTTAGCTCCTTTGTGTGATACATCATTATGACACTGATTATAGGAGTGAAAAAATTACTTGACATAAGCTGGCATCTTGGTGAAGCAGTACACATAGTGATCAAAAATCATCAGAAATGACTGCTGATTTTAAGTGACTAATTTAAGATATTCAAAGCTTGATTTTCAGACTATTTAGGATTTGTAGCATTTTGCTATATTCAGAGTACAATTCTTAATGATTGAAATTGTGAGTACCAAGTACTTTAGCCAATGGGTTTTTCAGGTTAGACTAACAGAACCTATGACGCATTAAGTCATTTGCTCTGCAACTTTCAGGCAGTGTAGGGAAAAGGGAGGGATAAAACCTAGATCCACAAGTCAGCATTTGACAACTTCAGCCACAAGATTGTGCCTTTCTGCACTTCCCTAATTGTTTCATTCCCTCTCTGGGCACGAAATGGTCCTGCCACCCTGATTTGCCAGGGTGCTTTCTGTTCTTCAGCCTCTGAAAAGGATATCTTATAAAGGATATTTATGCTAAGCTCAGAAAAGCATCTGCTGAACACAGGGCTGTAACTTCACTCAGTGTAGGCAGAGCTGCATAATCAAAGAAAAACCTCTACCCCACCATTGCAGAGATTCTTCCTTGCACATGCTCCTCTCCAGTTTCAAGAACTTGTTCAAAGGCATGGAGCTCATCAAAGCAGCAGGACAATTTTTTTTTAACCACTGACTGAACAGCAAACTTTTTATTTCTTGTTTATCTCAGTAGTAGGTGAGGCACATAAAATCTAAAAGGAAATGTCTTAAGTTAGGAAAACATCCAAATAACAGGGTCTAATAAGAGAAAGTGTGAAACAACTCCCCATCTAGCTGGCACAAGATGCTTTGTCTAATTTGTACATACTCTGTTCTCAAAACCAGCTTAAATTTAAAAAGCAGTATTTGGAAGCAAAATACTCATTGTTAAGGAACACCATCATTATGGTGCCAGGGCAACTTTTCTTTGGAATATAATAGTTATGCACAAGCTTCACACAGTTACTCTACCAATCACTGTCAAAAAGAACCAAACCATGTCTGAAACAGCACACCCCATTTTTCCACTTCTACCTTGCAAAGTGTTTTTATGCCACCCGTTTAGTTTAAATGACAACCAATGCCCCACAGGGGCAGAGATGAGCCCTACTTCCTGGGCCCTAAGCAATAAGGATATTCTCTTCCTGAACTAACTACACTCCAGAAGCCTGAGCTGCAGTGGTAATGACCACTTCAAGTTGTGGCAGGTCACAGAAATTCATGCCAGCTCTTGGCTAAAAGATAAGTAAATTTCCACATCCAGGCCTCTAATCCCAAAGGGTGGAGGCACCATGCCTTTCCCTGTTAGCCACCAGAAAATCTTAAGAAAGGTTAAATCAGCAGCAGATCAGCTCATCTTTTGCTCTAGTAAAGAAAAAATTGGCCTGAGGGAGACATCTAGCATGGGAGAAGGCGACATTGAGCCAAAGCTTTTTTCCCACAGCACTGAAATGCATTATCCTCAGTGAGTGAAACACGGTCAAATCTGGGGAACACATGCTTCTAAGAAGTCAGCATAAAAAAACAAGAAGGAAGCATACTCAGGAGCCACTCACAACCACTGCTCATAGGAACAGCCACAGGTTAGCAGAAATACCGCGTTCAGAAACTACCTTTTAGCTTCTCTTATTTCAGGTGAACGCAAATAAGCAATATGACACTGACATAACCAGATCAACACTCTCAGAAGATGGAGCTGGCTACTTTATAGAAGAAGGGCTGCAATTTTACCAGCAACTCTGTTTCTCTGCAAGGAGCAAGGGGGAACAACAAGCTTAATTTATTCTGCTTCCTCCAACCTTTACAGAGACCTGGCCTGCCCACAACAAAGCTGCCAGCTAGTTGTCTGAATGAAGGCTTTGTTATAAAAGGTTGTTCCACAGGCAATTCCTGAATGTCTTTGATATTAGTTTACCTCAGTGCTGAATTCTCCCATTGCACACCACTAGTAAGTAGCACAGAAGGGAAGTCAGACATTTCTGGTGAGGCACTCAGATCCTCTTTCCTTCTACATAAAAAATTTTAAAATTTGCCTAACAAAGGCAAAAAAAATTACCTCTTCTTTCAGAATAGACACGCAGAGTTCCATTGTTAACACCACACAAACTGCCTGGAAAGCAAAGTAAACACACAGCTGAAATAGCACAAACTTGACGTAAATCGAAGGACTTATGGTGAAATGGTCAATCTTAAAAATTCATCCCACTGCTGACTGTTCTAGAAGTATACTGAGATACACTTGATCTGAGAAATGCATATCTGTCCTTAATTGCTCCCAAAATTAAATAAGCCACTAGTTTTGGTTTACTGAAGATCTTTAACATAAGTGACACTACAATACCCTAGAGATCACTGTATACTTATGCTCAGAAATATTGTGGAATTATGAGGGCACTATGTGTATGAATAAATTTAGTTTTAGGTTGCCAAAAATAAAACAGCAGAAGACTCAAAACAACTGAAAAAAGGCAAAGAAACAGGTAGAAGGTAATCCCTTTGCAAAAGAAAATCTTGATGTGAAAAGCTCTTTCCTAAATTTCTTAGCTTCAATCGTGAGGTGACATAAGGGAAAAAAGACAAAGCTTCATCATCCTGTGATGATGCACTGTTGGACAGATGAATTTCCCAATGTAATTCAAGAATGCAGTCGTATCCTTACATCAGACAGCAAAATAATTCAATCTTAATTTCATCTTTCATGGTCTATGTCACAGCTGACAGATGTTTAACTAAAATCTCATTCTCCTTCATGGCTCTGCTTTAGCTCCAGCATAATTGCATTAAGAAGTCATAATCTCCTGTTTCCTATACCACCATCACTCACAAGGTGGACTTTTAAATAAACCAAACAGGACACAGAGCAATTTGTAGATTAGAAATTGAAATCGTCTTGCAAGTTCAGTGCTGATAGTCACAAAGGCTGCACTAAAGGCAAAGCATTCAAGAATTCCAGAATTCAAGAACTCAAGGAAAAAAGAAATTCAAGATCTCTAAGTATCATTTGAATAACAGCATTATTTATATTGTGCCAGAACTGCACTCTACCTTAGGACCAGGTTTTAATGGAATAAAGGCAATTTAAAATGATGGACATCTGAAGATATTTTCAAAATTTTCAAAGAAGCCTAATTGTGACTTTGATGTAAAATCTAGCCTTAAGCTTTCTATCTTACAAGTGCATGCAGGGCTATCAAACACAGCCGCCCTAAAGTGGCTGTATATATAATACTGTAGAATTAATACTTTCTTTTTTCACTTTGGCTGAAAATGCCAAAATCATACCCTGGGATTTTCTAGTACCTTAAACTTGCCTCATTTTTACTGACCTAAGTTCTTCCCTATAGTTCTCTACCTGCACTTTGCATAAAAATATGTAAATGTTCTATTTCCTCTACAAATTGAGCCTCTGCTCTTATTCCCAAGAAATTCCCATTGGCATTCTCACAGAATGGGCAGGACTGGGCAGATATCAAGCCCAAAGTCACCCTTGCCAAGGCAACAGTAATAGTAGACGCCATCAGGGCAGTTTTCATTCATACCACCCCTAGGTTTCCTTCATGATGCATGCAGTGACTAATTTACATCAGCTGAGATATAATCACTGAAGAAGATGAAGATGACGACATTTAGGCAAGTACTGCCAAAAGAAGGTAAGGAAAGTAAGACAAAATTAATTAAAAGGCCACTGTTTAGCAACAGGAGGTGGGGAAGTTCTTTGGATCACATAGTAGGAAACAGACTCCAACTTTAGAAGTTCAGATTTGTTTTTATCTACAGCTGCTTGATCTGGATTCTGTTGTTCTTAAATATGTTTCAGGGTTGAATAAACTACTGCTTTTGATGTGCCCCAGACTCCAGAAGCAGCTGTATAGTCTCTGTGCTGCCTCTGGACTGCTTGTGAGATATCCTCATCTCCTTCAGTCTAACTCTCAAGTTATTAATCAGCAAAAATTCTAAACTAAGTGACTGAGAAAAGTACTTAGGTGCTAACATCTGGACAGCATCCCCAAGCAGAAGGGTATGTGCTTGCTCTCATGCTATTGCACCACGTTCTGGCATAGCTGGTGTGAGCGCTGCACACTTCCCTCGGTGTCCAGCACTCCCAGGTCGCCTGGGAACCTGATTCGTGCAGCCCGGACCTGGCTGGTCCCCCAGGGGGGTGCTCATCTCACAGAGAGGCCGGCTCCAAACCACCGTCTGCCTGGCACAGTGACTCCCAAGCAGAGGTGCGAGGGACGGGTGTTACCCAACTCGGGACACCCGCAAAGCTCTCGCTCCCTCACGCATGGTTGAGCCGCCTTTCTCGCCTTAAAGGGTCCGCCGAAAGGCACGCCGCTGCTCGCCGATCCTCGTCCTCCACCTCGGCGGGCAATGCCTTGTGACCCTGCCGCCCGTCCGTGCCCGCAGCTTGGGGAAGTCGCAAGGACTGTTCCCTGGGGCGCGGGCGGCAGACTCGCAGAGGTGTACGACCCCGGGCAGAGGCTCGGCTGCCGCCATTTCCCTCCCGCCGTGAGGTCGCAGCTCCCCGGGCCCGAAGCGGCCCCAGCCGGCGCCGCCCTCCCCGCTCGAAGCCATCTTGGGTCAGGCCTCGCGCCCCATCGCCCTCGGCGGCCCTTACCCGGCGGCGCGGCGGGCGGCGAGGCAAGACCGGCGGGCCGGCGGCTGTATGTGCTGTATCCGCGGTGCGGGGCGAAGCGGCAGACGGGGCGGCCGCGATGCGTACAGTTGAAGAGGTAGCAACCCAGCTCAGTTGCTTCCCGCTGCCGGCCGGGCCCCTGCACCACGGCCAGCGTGCAGCTCGGCTCGGCGCAGCAGGCGTCTAGGCACTGCCGCCAGCCCGCCACAGCGGCGGGGGCCCGCAGGAAGGTGGCGCCGGCCGCGATGGAGTCCTTGGTGCGGATGATAGAGTCGGGCCTGGCGGAGAAGCTGCTGCTGCCACCGCAGCGCTCCCAGCCTCCGTCCGTTGCCGCCGCTGCCGGCGGTCCCGGCTCCTCCTGCTGCAGCTGCCGGCGAAACTCCTCTAGTAGCGACTCCACGCCCGAGATCTGAGAGCGCAGGTCGGCCAGAGGCGCCGCGCACCGCCCGCCCGGCAGCACGGCCCGCCCGCCCAGCGTCGCCAACAGCACCAGCNACGTCGGTTCGCGCGGCCCGGTGTAGGCGTGGAGTCCGCGGGGACTGGTGGGTGAGCTATCGGCGCGGTTCGCTCTCACTGCCCAGCCCCTTAAAGAAGCGCAGGTTCCCTAAAAACGTCCCGTAAACGCACGTGGCTCCGGCAGCAAATCCGTACGGCAGCTTCCGTGCACGTCACTTCCTATTGGCTCCAAGCACCAGGCATACACGTTCGGAAGGAGTGCATGCAGCGGGGTAACTCCTACAAATAACCCGGGTACGTGGTCACTGAAACAATTGACAGTTGTGTGAGCATCGGGAAACACGCAGAACAGAATTTATGGAGGGCTCCGTCCCGGGTGCAGCGTTTCAGCTCAGAAGTTAAGGAAAAAACGCGCCAAGTAAAAAGTGTAACGAGCAGAGTCGTGACTCCTTCAGTTTAGCAAAAAGTCCCACATGGGATCTTAACTCCCCAAGATGGTGGTGAAAAACTCCTGGCGCAAGTTTCTGAGGTAAAGGCTAGATGAGTTTTAGAGAAGTGCTTCCAATTTAAACTATTCAGTTTCACATATGCCACAACTTTGCTGTTACTTTTATTGTGAAGTTAAGGCTGACTGGCACAGTAACAGTATGACCTCCCTCAAAAACAGCAACCCCCAAAACTGCTGCCTCATTTTTTCATCAGATGGATGGAACCTCGAAGCACTGGAATGGCACATTGAAAGCTTCTTACTAGCATTAAGAAACAAAATATACCAGTAAGTATATACAGATGGTGATGGGCTTTGCGCTGCATATAAAGGAATGTAGTAAGAAGCCAAGTGGTACCTCTGTGTTTCTGTACTGGCTTGTTTCTCCCCAGCATCTTTAAATGTAGACTCATATGGTTTTCAAATTATTGGAGATGTCCAAATAGCTGCATCAAAAAAAAATGTCATAGCAGAGTATTTTGAATAAGTAGTGTGAGGTGGAAGTAACATTAGGAATGGCTTTTAAGACATCCTCTTCCTCCTTAATTTTTTAGCTTGTTTTAGGGCATGTTTCTGTCATAACTCAGAATTGCCTCCAAAACATCTGCTTTTATATTTTGCTGTTGTAGGCCTTCAGGTGTTATCCAGGTTAACTCACATGCAATTTAGTTTGGATTATGACGTTTCTTCTTCCAAATCATGAAACTCTAGTTCAGTGATTCTTTGAAGCGGGCCGGCTTGTCAGCAGTGCAACTGTTGAAGAAAAGCTAAATCAACAGCTTGTTGATTAGCAGAGTCCCATTTACAGCCCATAGAGGGTCAGTCATGCCTCTCCCTTGGTGTATTCAGTCCTACCTGAAAGGTTGTTCTAGCCCTGGTTGTCAGCGATGGTGACATCTCTGGAGAGGCAGGATGTTCTTACAGAAACCACTGAGAGAAATCCTGACTTGCTGTTGCTTTGTAATGGGGAAACTGCAGTTGGTAGGCATCCCCAAGGAGAGAAGACTCCTCGTTAAGCAGGTGGGCATTTAAGAGGTAAAGAGGTATGGCTAAAGAGAGGTAACTGTACTGTTGGTTTGCTTCAGTGGCACTTTTGACCGTTTGATAGTTTATAGATGTCCAAGTGTTTTTGTGAGTTAAGGATTGCATGGTTACTTTTGTGCTTGGGCGTGTTGAGGTCACCCTCAGCATAACATTTTGCTCAAAAGAATGTGCAACTGCAGAGATTTTTTTTTGTGTGTGTGTGTTGATGCTGGGGCAGAACTTGTTTTATTGGTTAATTTTCTTGGTTCGGAATGCATATCTCGTTACTTTGAGCTTGTGAGAAAGAGGACATTTGTAGTCATGCTGATTCTTTTTCAGAAGGTGGCAGTAGCTTATTATATAAAATAGATTGCTGCTAAATGTTAATGCTACAGAAGTGTAAATACTTATAATTAATTTCACTTTTCTTTACCGGTTTATTGTTTTGAGTGTCTTTGATTTTCTTTATGTTGTGGAGTTACAAGTTGAAATTAATACTTATTTTTAGTAATGCTATAAATGGTTTCATTCCCATCTATCATTGAAGTGAAATTTTGGGATGATTTTGTTTTCAAGCAGAGAACATTAGAAGCCCATAAAGATGTTTGTCAGGTTTTACTTCTTTTTAACCTTTCGAAGGATACAGGCATATGCCACAGTTCATTGTCCAGAACAAGTGTTTAGTAAGACATGGGACAGTTAAAGGGACTGCTAGCTTTCCTTTTCAAAAGTGATGATTAGACAACACATACTCTTTACATCTAAACAATACCTGACAGAGTAATACAGGGATTCAGAATTCATGAATATTTATGTTTCCAGCCATCTGTTGATTAGTTTCAGTCTCTGTTCATATTCAAAATTCATAAATCAATGAAACTATTGGAGCAAGACAGGAGTGCATCTGCTTTTCTCTTCCTTTAGATATATTTTTTCCAAAGTAAGAGAAGAACAGGAGCCAAAAAAAAAAAAAAGCAAAAACAAGAGACAGAAAGGTAATGAATGGATGGATGGATGGAAAGAAATGGAGAAGGTAGAAATGGAACAGGAAGAAAAGGCAAAGTTAGATCCAGGCTTCCACATCTGAAGTGTTTTCCTATGATCTTGTGTTTTCTTTTTTGTTGGAATTTGTGCTCAGAAAGAGAAATATGTCATCCTTTTCATTTGATGTGTTCCAGATGCTCTGCAAACAGTAAACACATCATGCAGATATTATCTGCAGAAAATGTGTCATTGACATGATGCTGTCATTAAACACGTTTTCTGTACTCCAGCTTGCTTATGAGAATCTGACGAGTAAACACCCATGATAGACACAGATCAGTTCAGATGCAGGAGTGGACTGTTGATTGGCAGCTGAGTTTGAGTAATTTGCCCATGAGTGAATTGAGGTGATAACCTTTTCTTTGCAGCTTGAAGACTCAGGTTTCCAACAGTGAGAGCCGAGGCGTTCAGCAGAAATTACAGAGTAGGGTGGTAAGTGTTAGCAGTGGAAGCATAGGAATTACAGGTATATAATTCTGCTTCTGTGTTTCGTGCTTTTCTTTCTACTGCTAGATTTAATATCAGTGTACAGAAAGTGACATCTCTCCTAGTCAATTAAGCAATTAAGTGGAATATTACTAACAAATCCCGCTCTTTCTATATGACTGACTGCAATTGTGCCTAACACAAAGCAAATACTTTACTAAAGCAGGGAAGGAGACAAAGAATAATAAAGAGATTGTTTATAATCGATTGTTTATAATTGATTGTAATAAAGGCATAAGATTGTTTTTTGAGACCCTTTCCCACTAGCGGCAGTGATAAGGATCACACTGAGAAAGAGACGTCAGGTTGTTACTGTAACATTACGTTGATACGTGCTGTGATTGCTTCTCTGCCCAGATACTGCATAATCGACTACAAAGCATTAGCCAGGCACCATGTGATGTGAACACAGATACTCTGACGAAGGAAGCATTGAGGCTCAGGTACTGAGACCAATTTTCTTTAAAAAACCCTCTCCTCGTAAAGAATGAGAATGAGTAGGGGTAAGAAGTGGGAAGCCACAAAGTGAATTTGTGTGTTGTGTTTGTTACATGGTGAAAGATGAAATTCAGTGTGAGAAGACAGGTTCTAATGATCATGCTTATTGCTGGTAGGGTACAGGCACAACTAAGGTGAACTGTTTCATCATAATCAAAATCACATATGGACATGAACATGGAAAAAAAGAGAGATAGGGTAAAGCTAAGCAAAGAAATTATAATATTGCTGACAAAATAGTGCCACTCTTACTATATTTCTTAACTGGATCTTGGAAAAAAGAAAACCACATTTCTTTCCACTTGAAATCCACCAGATGTTGCTTTTGCATATTTCTGGTCAGTGCAATATTTGCATATATCTGGTCAGTGCTTCTCTGGACATGAAGGCTGTTAAGCTGCAGTCTGAGAGATGATGGGCAGTTGTGATTTTATTAAAATCACCAGATTAAAATACTCCTCCAGGAAAGACAATATGAGAGCAGTAGATTCGTAACTAGAATTCCAGCCAGTTCTGTAGGATGCTAGCCCTGACTTACAAACAGTAAAACCTTATTAAATAGACAGAACCCGGGTTAAACTAGAAGTAGAAAAAGTAATTTTGCTTATAAACAGCACTGTTTATAGGGGAATTATTGAGAAAATGAAAAATGAATCAATGCCACATGCTTTTTTACAGTCAGTATATTATAACCTTTTAAGATACTGACTCTGCCTGTATTTGTACTGAAGCAGAACAACTTATGCTCCAAGATGTTAGCTAAGCAAAGATTTGTATAATCTGTGTCCACCAGTCAATGAAAAAAATTCCTGCTGCATATTGAATATGTGGAAAACTATTTCATGTAGTGGCTGAAAGTACATAACTGACAGCCTAAATCCTTTATGCTCAGGGTTTTTTTTTAAAATATATGAAGCTTTGATACGCATAAAACTGCAAAGGATCACTTCCCAGAAGGACAATATCTACCTGAAAAATTGACTCATTGCTATTTCAGCCATCCGTTCGTCTGTGGTATGGTATGTTGATAAAAATCAGTTGGGTAACAAGCTCATGAATAGTGAGTCAACATAAGCTGCTGGCAGCCTTGATGTTGATCAATAATGTGAAGATTTTATAACAGGTTACAAAATAATAGTGAGCTCTGCAGATGCTGCTGCTGAATTAGAGAATCAGCTGGGTGTAACTACCAACACTCCTGAATTTTCATATAAAGGACAAAAAGAAGCCAGTTAGTTCATCGTTTCAAGCAGTTGGAATATTATATATGGGATTCTTCCTCTCTGAATTCACCATGCTGCTTTGAAGTGAATGATTCTGAACTCACGCTTCTTTGGTTTTGGTGGTTTCAAAACTACAGAAAATACAGGGCTTCAGGAATTCTTGCAAGGGCAGTAGACTCTTTGCATCTTTATTGATTCTGCAGGGAAATAGAAATGTAGTGATGGTAATGTTTAACTTAATGACAGCTGCAGAAATCATCACAATGTTAGAGGTTGGAAGTGACCTCTAGAGATCATCCAGTCCAACCCTCCTGCAGGATCACCTAGAGTAGTCCACACAGAAATGCATCCAAATGGGTTTTGAAAGCCTCCAGAGAGGGAGACTCCACAACATCCCTGGGCAGCCTGTTCCAGTGCTCCATCACTCTCACTGTAAATAACTTTTTCCTCACGTTGAGGTGAAACCTTCTATGTTCAAGTTTGTACCCATTGTTCCTTGTCTTATTACACCACCAAAAAGAGATTGGTCCCGTCTACTTGACACCCAGCCCTCAGATATTTTATCAGATCAGATCCCCTCTCAGTCTTGTCCTCTCCAGACTAAACAGCCCCAGATCTCTCAGTCTTCACAGGAGAGATGCTCAAGTTCTCGAGTCATCCTTGTGGCTCTCTGTTGGACTCTCTCTACTCCAGGTGTGGTCTCACCAAGGCAGAGCTGACTGGACAACTCTTAACTCCATTCTTTTTTGAGACTTCCCTTTAACCTCCATTACAAATTACAAAACTCAATTTAAACTTAAATCTACTTCCATTTTCTTCCTAGACACTTCTATTTTCTGTTGTTTTGTTTGCTTGCTTGCTTGTTTGTTTTTCCTAGGAATGTTAAACATTAGAAATGAATGTAGCCAGGATTATGGATAATTTTAACTTATTGTATTACAGCTGATAGATCTACCAGTGACTTTTCTAAAGTGACTTGTTGGGTAAAGCTTTGGTTCTTAATGCTGAGAATGTGTGGACTAGCTAGCATAGGGAAAATGTGCAGTTTGGTTCACTTCAGTCAGCAGCTCAAGTTGCTGTTTTCATATTCTTCTCTCTTAAGTGCATGCAGCCATGACTAGACAGGAAAACAATAGAATTCACATAAGTTATTGTTTTAATTCTGAACCTCAATGTTCAAAAGTAGCCAAGGACTATGCTTAGGTCTTCAAGTATTTTTTGGTCAGAGAAATGATAGCTTATGGCCTTGCCACATTGGTTTGCCTAGCTATTATTTTGTCAGAAAATTAGGGCCTGATGTATTTTTCTGTTGCAGATGTAAGAAATGAACCCATAAAGGCTGGAAGCACGACATTTTTCCTTAGTGTGAAGGTGTACAAACAAGATCAGTAGATCCTCTCTCTGTCTTGCAGAACAGATTAGATAGCTTGCCCTCCCAGGTCTGAAAAAAGACTTCTGTCTTTAGTAGACTTTGAGTCAGTTTCATAATCTGCATCTCTTACTTGCAAATTGGAATTACTAATAGACATCTACAAAGAAAGAGCTGCAATGGAAAAATTAATTCATGTTAAGAACACACTGAAGTCATTGCATTGAATAATTAAATAATGCCATTAAAAATATTGTCTGTTTTTTCACCTGGTACAGTCAAGTTCCCCTCTTGCATGTAAAGATGACTGCGTTTGCTTTAGATTACTGTAGTTGAATTTGTGGGATTATTTTTTCCAGCACTGCCTGTAGTGTCCACGTTGTTCCCTTGTACTGGTCGACAGTTGATTGAATATGTCAGTGGTGTGCCCAGGTGCCCAAGAAAGCCAGTGACATCCTGGATTATATTAGAAACACTGTGGCTAGC
>WBNM01025074.1:0-105652 GCA_013399055.1 Ramphastos sulfuratus
TGTTAGTTGTAAATAAGTTTGGGAAAATTGTCTTTATGTAGTTAATAAACTATTAAATAATTTTCATATTGGCCTCATTACAATTCACTTCTTACCCAGATTCAAACCCTTCTTTAACAGTCATCAAGGTAGGTAAAACCCAACTGGACTACAGGAAGGAGGAATATGAGTAAAGTCTATGTTCTGTGCTTGATTCTGTACCAGAGAGTGTCAGAAAGAGCAGTATTAAATGTATTCTACACCTGACCTCGCTTTTCATATTGAGTGTATGGATCTTCATACCCAATGCTATTTAGCTGTGGTCAGAACTTATTTATCTTCCCATGTCCTAATTTCTTTTGATCTTTAGCATCTTCATTTCTATAGCTTTAGCATGATGAATTGAATGGCTGGGATTTTCAGTAGGTCAACTTGAAGTACATCCTTCCCAAGAGAAAAAATGTTTTCCTGAAATCAGGTGTATTTGGTTGTTTTGCTGTTACTTAAACTTGACATTTCATACAAGGAAAGAAGAGTCTGATTGGTGCTCCCATGTGTGGATGCACTAAGGCAAACGTCAATAGTGCTTTAAAGAAAGTGCAAGGAAATACCCAATGGGTTAATTAGGAAGGTTCCATAGCAGGATTCAAATTAGGCTCAACGGGTCACAGAGAAATAGTTTTTATTTAACTAAAACCAGAATTGGGATTCAAATCTTGATTGTGAGTTTCAAGTAAGTTTTCAGGCTGCAAACCAGTGACACATTCTGAATAATTTAGGAAGGTCACTGACTGTTCTGACTGTTGCCTTGAATTTCTTCTGCAGTCCTGCTGTCTGCTACACCAGTGCTAGTTTACAAACATTATTGGCATTTTGGCAGCCTAAGTTCCTTTTTTTTTGCCTCCTTCTCCAGGATGTCTCATGCTTTTGTGAAGGTTTGGCACATGTCCACTGTCAGACAATCACAGATGTTACCCATTTATTTCCACTGCTGGTAATAAAATCCCTCAGTGTGATAACCTACTTGTTTCTGAAGATCTAGCTGCACAAGTTGTATTGTTTCTAGCTCAGGATTGGAAATTTGATATCCTGTCTCTCCTTTGTTTTTACCTTCATTTCCTTATTTCCAAAAGATATAGAATTTGTTAGGGGAATGATTGATAAATGAAAAGTAGTCATCACTTTAATAAGCCTTCTGTGTATGCAAATTCTAAAATGCCAGTGTGTCATCTAATGTAATTAAGTATATTATTTGTTTTAGTACAGATAAAGTTGTGTCAGCTCTCTTTGTTTGGTGGGGTTTTTTGGTGTTTGGTTTTTTTTAAATGTTTTTTGGTTGCTTTGGGGTTGGGTGTTTTTTTTTTTGTTTGTTTTGTTTGTTTTGTTAAAGCTTAAACCCTCATGAAATAAATCAACTTATGATGGAGCTGTGGCTCTATACATTCAGATAAGGACTGAATACTGCATAGAATTTTACTTAAAATACATTTAGTTATTTTTCATTTGAAGAGGATAAAAGAATATTTTGCAACAAATTTATCATGATGATTTTTTTAGTTTCTCTAACAGTAAAAAAAAAGTATTCCATTAAAAATAAAGTATTAGGATGTTATTTTTTTAGCAGCTATTAGTATATTTCAAAAGACTGAAGAAGTAAGTGGTTGTGACATTGTAGGTCACATAGTTATTCTACATACACAGAAAATATTCTGTAACCTATTCCCAGTGTTTTCCTTTAAATATTTATCCTCTCTGAATGCCAAATTCAAACATTAGTCTGTTGCTGTTGCTTCAATGTGACAGCCTCAGCATCTGTAACCTCTAGCTGCATTTTCTTATTGTAAATCATGTCATTTAATCTTGAATAACTGAACAGTGGAGTCAGTGTTCTTCATTAGCATACAACAGATCTTGTGATGGCAATGATTTGTGCAGCAGTGGTGTCAGATGAGCTATTGAGGATCCCTGGTGAGATCCCATCAGAAGGAATTACTCTTATTTAAGACCATAATGCAACGCCCACTCCTCTCACCTAAGATATATTTGTTCAAAAACATGAAGAATGGTCCTCGTGGTCCAAAAGTGTGATGCTTCCCTGCAGAGGGCTGGGTTCCTGCCTTCTTGCCTTTGAGTACACAATCTTAGGAAAACTGCCATAAAGTGTTTTGAATTTCTTGGGGTTTGCCTTCAAAAGGTTTTGGAATAAGCAGCAAACCCCATCTTTTCTGTTTGCCTTCAGCATGTGCATTACCCTCCTTTTAGACTTCTATGCCTCCTTGGTCAAGCAGGGCATTTTGGAAGCAGGAGATAGTCTGTATGTCACAGGTGATGAACAGGGATGGAGGGCTCCAACCTGTTGGAAGCAGAGGAAGGGAAGAGTTGGCACACATCAGGGCTGCTCACAGAAGTTGCTGCATCAATATTCCTGATGATGGAGGGAGATTTCTACAGACTAGATGGGCCCAAGCAAAAAGTTTTCTGGATCCAAGTCATGAAGGGAGATTCTCCCTAGAAGGACACAGCTGACGGTGAAATTGCTGCTTGTAAATGCTTTTAATCTCTCTTCTGGCTTGCTTTTCCTTTTTTATGCTGTATTGTTTGGATACTCAGGAAGAACCATATTCAGATTTTTTTTTTTATAGTATATTTTTCTGCTGACTTAATTTTCCTTCAAAATTATTTTATATGGCTTCAGACATTGCATGGGCTGCTAAGTATTTCTTCTGTGGCACTTGGCGAAGAGTGAAGAATCTAAGTTCATGGAAAAGAGTTGGAACAATGAAATACATTTTTGAGTGAATTTATTTCTTACCAAAACAAACGTACTGAGTTCTTCTTACCACTTCCATGAAATTCAGTCCCTCACCTTTTCTTTTCACTAAAAGACATCTTTTACAGCCTTTATAATAATGCATAGATCAATGCTGTTTTCAGAACAGTTAAACTTTCTCAGCTGGTGTGTCACTCAAGAAGTGCCATTCCAGATGTGGTTAAACAAAGGAGTCAAACACGCTACAGTGGATTAATCCTGAGCCAGTCTTTGGGGGTTTGCTGAGTGATAGTGCTAAAGAATTTAGCAAATCACTCTGGGATTTAGGACGCTAGTGGTTCTACATGTTGTTTTGAGCTGTTTTCCTTAATTGCTTTGTGCACTTGTGGTCCTTTTTCTTTTTGAATCTTGTTATATTTATAAAGTAAAGCAGCAAACAGGCTGTATTAGTGTCTGATTAGCAGAAATAAATAACCATGTGTTTGTGAGCAGTCCTTTGGCTACTTGCCATATCCAAATTATTGTGAATAACCAATGCTTCACAAGCTACCACATGGTCCCCACTCTAAATGCTTCAGATTAATTTGATCACTTAGTGCATGGCTTTTGATAAAATAAAGTCATGTGGGAATTAAAAGGTATAGTAATGGTAATTTTTTATTGGTTTAATTATTGACTTCAGATCTCTAAGTCTTAAAATGGCTTGGGAGAATTCCTGGTTTGACTTTTATTTTAAATTGCTAAACATTTTCTCCATTTTTTTCAAACAGCAAAAATATTGACTCTCATGTTAGTGGCTAAAGGTAAAGGTTAGTAGAAACAGCCATTAGAAGAGAGAGGGATAGGGAGAAATCAAGAAATAATTTACTTTTTTTTTCTTTTAGATTCATCAAACCAACATGACCAGAAAGTTAATAAAAAGGAGAAAGATTTGTTCCAGGGTAACTTCATTATGATTTAGATTTGCTGTTAATCCAAGTATCATTGGAACTAGCCTGTTCCAGTGATGGAGCAATAATGTTATTTTCAATTGGAAGCCTAACTGACCCTCAGGGATTTAATTTTTTGTTGGATTTGGGGGCAGGACTCATCACCTAATAGTTAAGCAATTCAATAATTGAGAATAAAGAGAGTAAGCCAACTTGTAAACTGAGTAGATATAATTATAACTTTGGTTCTGGTTGGTGGAATGAACTGAAATCAAATCGATCCATGGTTCATTTCTCCATGGAAGAAAATAGACCAGACCTTGAATGTACACAGAGAAGTATAGATTTGGGTTTGAAGGTCATAAAGTCCACAAGCATGTGCAGATGGCTCCATGGATTCCACAACATGATTTTAGAGAGATGCTGATTGTTCACTTTCCTTCTTAAGAGCCTACTTTTTATACTTGCATTTAACGAGTCTGTATATCTGGTGTAACTCTTCAACTGCAATGGACCCTAAATATGAAAACCATAGAAATTATGTACATTACCTGCAGCTGCAATATTTACAAGCAGATACGATCTGTTTCATCCTGTCTTCTAACATCATTAATGCACAAAGCTTAGAATCAGCAGTAACAGCAGCAGGTTCTGCTGTGTTCACCTATTCAACTTAGTCTGATTCTCAGCCTGGGTCTGAGCTCAGAGCTTGATCCCTAATTTGCATATGCAGTGTTCTTAAGGATGCCAGCACCATACTGCTTATGCCTGCAGAGCCACAGCCTAGGTATGGCTGTGTGGAGTAAGTGATCTCTTGCAACTTGCATTCACATATTTTTCCAGACTCTGGGAGGGAAAGAGAATTTCTGTTTTACAAATGGACAGAAAAGTGCAACGTATTACATTGCTAAGGCCACATCTTAACAGATCTAAGAACTGAATCCAGATCTCCTTAGCCCTGTTCCTTCACCAAATGCTTTTGCCTTTCAGTAGCTTTCTACAGATGTGGACTGGTTTGGCTATATACAGGCAGCAGTTTACAACCTCTGCATTTTAGATTGCTCTACCCTTAGCACTTATCAGCCATGTCTCTCAGCTCCCTAAATCATCATTCCCAAGGGTGTGCTCCATGATCTGCCTGAGGCAGTAATTGCACAAATTATGATAGCAGGATGTATCAGGGCAACAGGCAATACCTGCAATCAGTGTATAACAAGGTACCAATACTTCCTATCTGCTGGGTGAGGATCAGTCTTCAGAGTGAAGGGGGTAGAGTTTTCTACTCAGATTTCATCTCAAGTGAGAGGCAAGAGCTACACCTATGTGTCAGACCCACATTTTAAGTCCTAACAACTTAGTGGAAACTCAGCACTCCAGTTTTTCCTGTCATTCTTTGGCAATTATTGTTTGGTGAAACAACTTTAATTTTTTACCTGAATGCCAAGCTATTAATGATGAAATCTGCTACAGGAGGGCACCAGGTTTTGTTATGTACTCTTCTCTGATTAATAGCCAAGCTGTTGTTCCCATAGCAAGTGTTACTGCTTTCCTCCTCCTTTGACAGGCACGGAAGAGAGCAATGTGCATCTCTGTTCTCTCTCCACTTTGGGCTCTATTCTAACGTAGATCTCTGCTGTTACTAGTTCAATGGTGAGTCTCAAGGATGCAGCACATCGAGCATTTTGTTGTAGATGCCTGCTTTAGTACTACAAGTAGGGGTGTTTCATTTGTAGTGGAAAATAATTTTAAACCAGCTCATTCAAAACATGTGGTTGAACAAATTCTAATAGTACTGCAAGCTCTATAAACCCAGCTGCAGGTCTTTCACTGCTGCCTGGTTTACTGCCATCCCTATGACTTTTTTAATAACCTACAAAACAAATGCAGTTTCTCAGCTCAAGCTCATGATTCTCTAGAAGCAGGTCATCAGTTCTGCTGTGCTGACAACCAGTGGGAGATGTCTTTGTGCCTTTGGTAGTGTTGATGAAGCCTGAGTCAGAAGATTTCTGTCCAGAGAAGCTTTGGAAGCTGGCGTGATTTGGTTTTAAGTTGTTCTACAAAATGTTTCTTGAACATGGCTTTTTGCCACCATTATGCTTTAAAACTGTCCAGTACAATATTGATTATGGACGTGTATGTCACCCTGAAATATTGTCTGGAACATTGGTGGGATCAAACCTTCAGCAATTGCAGATATCAAAGCGGCTGTAGCTATTTACTGAGCACAGAAAATGATATAAAAATGAGACTTCTAGAATGCTACCTGGCTTCATGCTGCTGTTATTAAATGAAAGTTCATTTTTACAGAGTGGTTTGTTCAATTTTTCTCCATATTAGAGGAGACCAATAAAATAATACGATATTTGACTAAAACTGACATCTGTAGTTGTACAGTAATGTTTGCTTTTCTGAGCAAACCAGCTTTTCCAGAAAGACTTTGATCCTCTTCTTGTATCCACAGACTTTGAGGAGTCAGTGCCTCTGAGGTACTTCAAAGTATAACCTGGTGACATTATGGTTTAATAAATATATAGCTTTCCACTTTCACTGCCACTGACAGAATACTCTTTTCAGATTTCCTTTACCTAACTTTTAGTATGCCTTTCAGCACTGAACTGGCCTGTAGCTGCTCCCATAACAAGAAAATTTGTTCTCCTAATTCTAGCCACACTGTCTCTCAGGCATCAATTCATCACTTAAATTTGTCGTAAGTGCATTAAATAGAACACTGAAATTGTTCTTGTCAAATAATCTCCAAGAAGTATAGAGTATGACTCTGCTACATCCTTGGATTCTGCTCTGACATTTTACACTGTCAAAATAAAGCAGATGTTACCCTCCTCCCCAGTAAAAATTCTTTAAGCCATTAAATTACATTATCATTTATACATATTTTTATCTGCTGTATTTGCATGGCTATAGTTATGGATCTGTCAGTATTTTCACTATAAACCCCTATTTCCAGGGATTTAGACAGTAACTTTGCCTTAATAATTCGCTCCAGGCTAAAGCTTAAAATGCAAAATCTCAGACTGAGAATAGCTTCCTTTTTCCCTTTCTTTTTTTTTTCTTTCTTTTTTTTTTTTTTTTTTTTTTCTCCATTTTGAAAAGCAAATCATTTTGCCTTGTCTTAAGTATGGGAACTGCAGTTGTGCCTGCAAGGAAGAGCTCCTGGGATGGGGCATGAGGGGTGCCCTCCCAGGCAGAAAATGAGCCCACTTACCTGTACCCTAAACAACAGGGTATGAAGTGGTTCAGGCAAGAGAAATCTTTCCTAACTCTCATAAATAATAACAGGGTGTCAGTGCAATGGACCAAAGATTGACTGCAGCTAGCAACGATGTATGCCAAACAGATTTAAATGAGGTACTCCGATAGTAATAGCAGTAGCAACAGCTCTGGCAATGAAGATCTCAGCACAGATTTTTGGGTGTTGGTATTTTTTTCGACAGTGTTCCCAGATAGCTTGTGCTGTAATTGCTAAAACTTGGCTGTGCTTTGGTGTTTGAGTGGAGGCAATCCCCATCTCTTGCCAGCTGCCATGGTAACAGAGTCTTGCCCCACTATTGGAAAAATCAGTACCACCCCCAAATCGAGAGTGCCTTTGAAATGATGACATCTGGGCTCTCTAAAGATTTGTGGGGCAGAGCTTTATTTACCTTTTAAGCCTTTCAGTCATTTCAAGATTGTTTTGAAAACATGTTTTTAATATTTTCACTATGTGAGAAGCTGTTTTATTTGTTGTTATAATTCAATGAATTAAGTCTGGGTTAGTCAGATGATTCCAGGAGCTGTGATTTTAACAAAAATGCTTAAAAAAAAAAATGCAGGGCTTGAAGTAAAATTGTAAATTAGCACAGGTAATTTAAATGCTTTCTGGCACCTAATACATACTTGCTGTTTAATTTTTCTCCCTCTCCCCCACCTCAGGTTTTTTTTTTTTTTTTTCTCTCTCTCTCTGTCTTACAGAGTACCATAGACACAAGAGCCTAAATTTCAGTTCATCACCAAAGAAATCAGATGGAGGGTGAATAAATTGATCATTAAAAGAGAAAGCAGGCATTATTTGCTGAAGTTTTCTGGTAATCAGCAATAATGAGAACAAAAATAGAGAAAGTTCTTGCTAATTACATCATTTTTTTTGTGAGCAAAATGTTAATATTTTCATGAGAAGCAGCAACCACTTGGAAGAAGAAAAGGGGATGTTTTCTCAGAATATTTGTTGCAGGTGGCTATTTTTTAAGGAGTTTTCTTTCTTTGCGAGTCTCATGTTGATTTTTTACAATGAGCTGCTATTAGATCTCACTGATCTTGAATTGCAGAGATTTCTGGAAAAAAAATTGCTGTGAAGTTTTAAGAAATGGGAATGAAGGTAATGAAATAACTGTAAGAAATAAGATTAGCATTGACCTTGCTGCTATGAAGACTTCTCTCAGCTCTTGTGAAGGGGGAGGGGAAAAATCAAAGATGTTAACCTTATTCTCTTTCTTCCCTTGCCTGCAGAAGGCCTCTTAGCACATACATCACATCTAATCTTATTTCTCTTTCTTGTATATATTGCATTAACCTCAGTTTGCATTTGGCTTGTTTTCTGCCTTTAAAAAATGATGTGTGGGGAGCTGTACCTTCCATTTGGCAGTCTCCAGTGATCTGGATCTTAATTTTCACCAACAAATAATTTGGTTGGAGGGCAGGTCAAATGGCCTCCAGGCTAACTTAAAATTGGTTTTGAAAATAACACCATATGTATCTGTTGACAAAAGGCTCTGTCAGTACCTGGCTAAGCGGCAGGGAAGGCAGGCAGCAGGCTTCTCCAGATACCGGGACAGCACCTGCAGCAGCTGGTACAAATCAGCTCCCAGGTCAGCCTGAGATGTAGCATCATATATTTAGTCTTGCCATGTTTTATGACTCTCTGCAGCACAAAAATGTTGGTTTAGAGAGATATACTGATTTTAGAGCTGTACTGTGGCTGGCAGAGTCATTGCACTTTGCAAGTAGATGCTATGGCAGTTGTTTGGGAAGTGGCTCATCCTGCAAGCGGTTTAGAGACATGACTGTCCCTTCATCTTGTCTCTAGTCACTGCTGCTGTTGAATAATGTGCTTGTTCTCCAGGCTTTTGCTGTTAATTCCATCTAAAGATAGAGTTCTATGGGAAAAGTTCTTCAGTGTGCTGTGTGCTGAATGCTGTCTGCTTGCCTGCACAGGGACATGGGGAAGGAATAGCATTTACCTCTGAATGATGGCACCAAGCGTGACCTTGTTGATCAGGCAGCGTACAAACCAGGTAATCTGAAGTCTTCTTACTATGCAAATGCTTGGAGAAGCATCAAAATCCAACTTAAAATTAAGCTATGTGATGCCATTTATAAACAGAATCAAGGCTCGCTACAAGGGGCAGGAAAGATGCTCAATCCTAATGAAGTCCTAACCTGTAGATGTACTACCAGAACAGTAGAGGAGCCAGGAGCTTAGTCCTGTCTCCAAAAGAGAGCTATTAGTGAAAAAGACTGATTGGAGCTTTCTGAATTTTATTGGAAATGTTGTTCCTTAGATTTCTCATGCTCAAGTGAAGACACCTCTCTGATAACTGGGAACCTGTCAATGCTCTCAGTTTTCTCTTGTACTTCCCTCATCTACTCTGTGCATCCTGCAATTGAGGCTTTTGACAGTAGCAACAGAGTTTTTTCTTGCTCTTTGCAGGATTTGCTGCTTCTTGGCAAGGGTTCAGTGACTGAGAAAAAGATCCTTGATCTAGGAAAAATGTATATGTGTGTGTGTACATATATATATATATACGTATATATACATTCAATATAAAAATATCTTAAAAGCAGAATTGAATGGAAGAGTCAACAAAGTACCTGTTATGGAAATAACTTGTGGGTTGCTATAAGAAATAGGAATATATTGCATTTATGGTAGAGAAATCAAGGAAAATATGATGTTTATATCATTCTACTTGTATTTAAAACCAGAAAACCTTGAAAATTGACACATTCATCTCCTTCTGCATTATGTAAATAACATGAAATGTAAATTTCAAGCTAGAAGTGCATCGTAAACAAATCACCTTTATTTTCTTCTCAACATTGGTAGCAGATTTGCAAAGTTTCTAAGCATTCCTAAACCATGAAAATATTGTGGCATATTCTTTTCTGTGAAGGAATACAAGGCTGTTCTTGCTTTAAGCTAGGAAAGGGAGGACTTCCCATGTCAGATTTTAGATACTGAAGTAAGCATTTGCCATTACTTCCTAATCTTATACTCATGAGGGCTTCTGCTAAGGCCAGTCAGTATTGTGATAGTCTTTTTGCTGACAAGAAAAAATAAACCTGCTGCACCACCTTCACTAGAAGGTTGAACTTTTGCTTTCTATACCCGATGAGTAGAGTGCCTCTACTTTCTTTAGTGTTGTGTATTGATTAAGTTAATAACTCAATATTTGGCAACACAAAACTTCTTTACCCAAGATGTTTTTTAGAGAGAACCTATGCTTTTCCAGTGACATTGACAAGCACTTGAACACCTTTCTATATGTATCTTCCTAATGATAAGGTGTACACTCAGCATCAGGGACTGAGCAGTATGGTATGCAGCTTCTTGACACTCAACAATTGCTGTTGAGTAAAGAATCCATCATTAGAGTAACCAATCATTTAATTCACTTTTCTCCTAAAATTATATTGATAACTCACTTTAAAAAGCAATTTCAATTTAGATTAAATGATGGTTTAATACATTTATAGTAGCTGCATCTATAGAAAAACACTTGGTTGATTTCTTGAAATGTAATTTCCCCTCTTTTCAAACTGAACAGATTCTCTACTGTCTTCACCACCACATCAAATTGTAGAAGAATTCAGTGGTCTTGAAGCAATTCTGTTAGTACTGACTGACAGTGCTTAAAAACCTCTGTAGGTTTCCCTATCTCTGTATTTCTTTTAAGAATTCCCAGAAAAACAAATGAGAATCATCACCATTTTGCGAGGAGAGAAAGCCTCGTGTCAGAGCTGATCTGGCTACTAGGGTGAAAACTATATGATCTAACCATATATGAGCAGTTGCAGTAACTTGTAAATTATAGATGGATGCTGTGATTCCACATTCTGCAGCAGTCAGGTGCTGTGTACAATCCTTTCTTCCATCCTTGCTTATTCTCTGAAAGAATATAAGACTGAGTTTCAGTATAGCCATTTTCCTTTAGCTTTATTTTATAAGCCTGTCTAGTAGATATTAACTGTTTTCAACTCCTTTACACTACATATGATCAGCTCTTAGAGGAAAAGCAGATTTCTCTTTTTGTTTCTTTAAATAACTTGCTTGAATATTCTTCTGGGAGACATCAAGTCTGTCTCTAGTTAAAGGTGGCAGCACACACACCTGCTGCATCTTTTTGGGTTTTAGCCAGTCCTTTTCTTTCAAAGTTGTGCAGGAAACCATGTGGCCTTTTCTTGTAAAGCCTTCACCTAGAGACATAGCTCTCGGTTTGTATTAGAGATACAGCAATGTCTGCAGATGTCTTAAAGGGCAGGCTGGGAAGCTTATCTGCAATTTCTCCAGAAGGGCTAAACTCATTATGAATTGAATTCAATAGCTGTAAATTTTTGCATGCGTGTGCATGGAGGCTTCCATAGTGGTGACTTCATTAGCCAGTATCAAAGAGCTGTGACTCATGCTCGGGTAGTATTTAGCTGCATCCCAGATATACATATTAATTATGACTTAATTCATATTTAATTGGCAATTAGGAAAGAAAGTTTTGAAGAAGTTGATTTTCAATTTTTTTTTTTCTACCTCTGGGCAATACCAGATTGCTAACCCCTAGTGGTGTTTTTTGTAAAGTAGGTTGAAGTAGCAGAACAGGAAATACAAAGAGAACAACTTTGAATGATTCAAAACAGCTCATTTCTTCTACCTCCTCCATCACGTTTGTGTACAGTCTTCTGTTAAAAAAAAAACCCAAACAAACAACAAAACCAAAGATAAAAAACATACCATATATTGCTTACCACCATAAAAGTGAAAACTGAAGTTTGATCATAAAATGTACTTCTGCATCAAGAAACCTGGCAGAAGAAATCAATAAAAAAGAATTGCTTGTCTTGTTTTTTCAAAAATAATACTCAGAGAAAATATGATAACACATCTTGAAGGCAGGTCAGGAAGGGCAAGTTTAACTGAACAGAGGCATTGCATGAACAAAGTGTGTGACTAATCCATATATTCCTTTATTGTCTGGGCACTCTCTTCCCCTTTCTGTTGGACTGAATTCAAGCAAAATATCTTTTAACATGTTGTTTATCTAGCCTTTTCTACAGCTGCTGATCCCTATTGAATTAGCAGCATTTCAGCAGCATGCAGAAATGTGGCAAGTTTAAGAATGTTTCTTTCTACTCTTATGCTTGTGCTTGTGCTCCCATCCATGTGTTAGGTTGGATTTACTCTAGTCTGCAGGACCGCATTCATCAGTTTATGATCACATTTGGTGTGCAGTTCCAATGGTACTGCCTGTAGATGCTCAAGGAGAGGACAAGTTGCAGATTTTCAGCAATTCTTCTTGTCCCTCTTCATACAAGTGCAGGAAAAGTGTTTCAGTGCTCTTGACTCTTACAGTTATATTACATCACTGCTTTACCAACTGGTGCATCGTCAACTCTATGCTGTGTCATTTGAGTTCTCATCTTTAGTGCTGCCAGCAGTCCTACTTCCCAGCTTGCTAATGCCAGTCTGCAGACAGTTAGCATAGCTGAATCTAAAATGCCTATCTGAAAGCCTTTTGCAGGCAAGTAGAGACAATGATGTATGTAAGACAGCAACAAGTGTCCTCTACTAGAACATGATACCTTCTTGATAGTGCTGGAGCCTCTCAGTGAAGCTGTTGTACCTTGGTTTATGAGCATTCATAGAACGGAGAGTTTTGTTTGCTGTGGAGGAAATGCCTCCCAGTGACACAATATCCAAAGGCAGATTTGCATTAAATTGTGTCCATCACTTAATTTGCATTTTACTAAGATCTCCTGTATGTGTGAGAAGAAAGGGATTCTTTTTGTTTTGTCTTAGTTGTACATTTTTGGCAATATAGGTAGATTATGAATGTTTTACATGGCACAAGGATGCAAGGCAGGATGCAGCATGGAAAAATGGCTGAGTTCCACCATGGCCTTCCTTGGCAAATTCATCACCACTCTCTGCTTCACAATCATCTCTTGAGAAACTATTGCTTCTTCCTGTGGAAACAGGTATATTAGTGGAAGCTCCAGGCTCTATGCAGTGTACGATGTTGGAAGTTTAATTTAGACTTGGAGAAATGAAAAACTGTGAAAGAAAATTTGTGAGTGTTTTCATATATCGCAAGAGGCTAAGCTATATTAACTTTATGCAATGGCTTTTTGCTCTGTCTACACATTCATTTTGTGGAATTGGCAACACTGAAGTTATAGAAAGCCATAGAAAGGTATAAAAGATGCTTTATAATAAACACAGTCACCTTACCACATCCAATTTCCCAGGAAAATTATTAACTATTTGTATTCTTTGGCATTACTTTATTTTGACAGAACAGAGCTCTGTTCCTTTAGATGCCAGCTCCATATAGTAAATATGCAGCTATGTTTAGCCAAACCATAAATATATTAAAGCCATGTTTTTTTCCTCCTTTTATTTTGGTGGGGGGAAGAGTTAGGTTTGGTTTTTTGCTTTTCCCTTTCCTTTCAGAGGGTGATAGGCATTTTGGCATTCTGTAACTTAGCAATATATTGTCAATTCACTTTGACAACTAGCAGCTAGGATATAGAGAAAAGAAAGGCCAACCATAATGGGTGTAGCTGCCCCTAGAAGCCGGAGCATTATCTCCTGAGGGCTGGGGCAGCACTCTGACTACAAGACCATCTTCCCTCATTGTGTAACAGGATGCTACTTCCTAATGCCTTTTAAGAATAGGGTCAAGGACACAAAGCTGATGAAGACTTTCTGTGATGGTGGTAAACAGATTTTTTTTTTTTTTTCTTTCTTCTACTTTTAAATTTCACTGAGGATTAAGCTCAGTACAGAACCGTGGAAGCCTGCAGAGCTTTAATTACTCAGCACTGGAAAAGCTTAATTTTGCTGAATAGAGTCTTCTATGATTTAGTGTATTTCTGGTTTGCCCTTGAAACATCACTCACAGAAAACAAAAAGATCAAAATAAAATTGCAAAGTTTTAATGCACCTGCAGTGAGTTTTAATGAAATTCCATAAAAGCACTGTGAACATGTCCCAAAATTAGCAAAAATATTCTGTATGTAATCCTGATAGTTTAATTAAAAGCATCACTGAAAAGAGCCATTTAGTCTGGGATTTTATGGAGCTGCTGAAAACTGGACGCCAAATCATCCAGGAAAGACAAAAATATCGAGACAGTTACTTGCCATTATCTTGGCAAAAATGTGTGATTGTAACACAGTCCTAAAGTCTGGATTAGCTGTTTTGAATGAGGCAGATTCAACTCTGTGTTGCATTTGTGACTCTCTGTTCAAATATTATTCAGTCTATTGTGTCACTTTGTAAACAGAGCTCATGGGGCTGGTCATTAGCTCCTTTAAGATTAATCTCAAGTCTGTTGGATAAGAGAACAACAATACAGAAATATTATAAAAGTACAACATCCTGCTTTCTTTTGAACCAAAAAGTAGATTTATTTGACTCTTGATTGTCATTTTCATATTTTTAATAGGTTTATTTCATTTGTTCCTTTGAATTCGAGCTTCATCACATATCACATTAGTTGATAAAATAACGGAGGAAAAAAATTAATGAACCTGTCTTTCAAAATTGTGCATCTGCAAATCTGGAATGGTTTAAATGCAGTTCTAAGATGATAAACAAAAGCTAAACTGAAGGCAGAGGATCCTCCTTAAAAAATAAAAAAAAAGGCAATTACATTAGAGATGTTAATAAATAATCATCTAAATTTATTAATAAATAATCTTCTAAACTGAAAAGAAACTATTTTCAGAGAAAAATATTGAAAGGCAATTTAAAATTTTCCAAAAGGGCATACCCCAGTATACTCTAGACCTCTGAAAACTGGGGTGACACTGTTAGGCACTTAATTATAGACCAAAGTTTTATCAAACTAAGAGAAATAGCAAGTAGTAGACTAAGCTGCAAAGGAATTTCAGTGGTTTAACTCTCAAAGCCAAGTACATATTTTTTATTCCTTTTTTTCCCCTCAAGAACAGCTGCAGGACCACTGATAAGAAGTGCAGGGGAAAGAGAGCCTTTGGGCTACTTGTTCCATTATCTCTGGATGAAGATGCCCTCGATTGTGGATGGATGTTATATCCCAACATATGGGGAAAAAAGAAGTCAGAAATATTTAATGCTGAATACAGAGCGAACATGTATGTTCAAAGGACTTTTTTTCTTCTAACAGAAATAATGTCTTTGAGGGAGGTCTGATGTTTATCGCTGTAACTAAGTGTAACAACACCCATCTCAAAAATCTCTGCCAGCTCTCCAACCCACAGAAACTCATCTACACACTATGAGAATGCTACAAGTCACTCTCCACAGCCTGGAAATTGATATTGCCTTATCTCTGCTATTCATCATGGCTACGCTAGCAGAACATGTGCCAGACTTCCTTGCTGAGGTGAGCAAGGCATCAGCTCATGTGAGCGCTGAGGCCCTGTGCTTTTTGCTGTGAGACACCAGCGATATTAGGTAGAGTTGTGTTTTGTGTGCTAGTCCTTGCCATATACAGTGCATTATGTGTTTCAACATCAATTACTTCTTCTTGATTTCCTTCCTGTGGTCTTTGCGTGCAAGCAAGAACAAAGTCATGATAAAATAATGCAGAAGGTTGTTATTACCTGCACTTCCATCTCTGTCCTCACACCACTTTCTTTCTGGTCAGCAATTCATGATTATTCTATCCAACTGAAGAAACATCCAGGAAACAGATTGTCATGAACCTGGTACCAAAGCTCTACAAGTGAATCTGCACCTAAAATTCTGTTAGTGTTTCTCTCTATGTTATTGAACACAGAACACCTATGTGCGTTGATTTTGAAGGTTTAATTCACCCTCAGATGTGTGTACTTGCGGGTTGAAGGAGATAATCTCCCACTCAAGAGATAAATGTCTCTTGCTGAAACTCTGCTCATTGAATAGCCTTCCACAAATTTTAGTTTCGCCCTTCTTGAAAGCTATAAAATATGACATCAGGTGGAGTCCATCATGCATGTCCTGATGTCATTACTCTGGAGGGGGGAATCTTTTCAGAGTGACCTGGCAACCCACTGACAGGCAGCTAGATTTACCTTAAAAGAACTTGCACACTGAGGACATTTGAAAACAAATGTGTATCAGCTTCCTCTTCTCCCAGAACCCAAATATCCTTAAGGGACACCCAGTGCTTTTTCCTCTTTATCTCTTGTTCCCTTTCCATTCCCTGCCAGACTTTTATTTACTGCCCATCCTACCCTCTCTTAATGTTTTTCTCACTTCTAATTTGCTTATCCCCTTCTGCCCATTTCCTCCTCCCTACTTGACTATCTCCTGTCCTCCTCCTTTCCCTTGGGTCCTCATTGCTGAGTCCTCACTAACATGCTCACAGACCCCTCTGTCCCTCTGCTACAAACTTGAAGCTGAAGGAAGTGACAGGCAGAGTGGACAGCTGGAGTTTGTCTGGCATGACAGTTTTCCCCTGTGCCAAAAATTAGTATTGCTGTGGTAGCACAGCCAAATATAAAATACAGCCATAGTCTTTCCCTGAAATATGCCCTATATAAATTCCAGTCCTTGGGTGAGAGAGAAGTTGACTATATTTGATATAATCTTTTTTTCATGAACAATCTATATACACTTTTTATACCTACACTTCTTTCCAGCCTTCACAGTCAGCTCATAGGCTTAAAGTGAACTACATATTTAGCTTTTAAAACCTGGTTGATAGTCTGTGTTAATTGACAAATAAAGACAGCAATGCTCAGATCACTATTTAGCACAAGCAGACAGTATCTGTCAATGTTTACTCTAATCAGGAAAATGAGCTAAATTTATCTTTACAGGAAAAAATGTTTCATTTATTACTGTATAAAAATGCTGAGCGAGATACAATATTTAAAGTCAAGATGACCTGGATTTTATTTGTCACTGACTTATTTGGGGAAACTTGTTTAACCCTTATGTTTCCTAGTTTGCACTTATGTCAAAAGGGTTTAATAACTTCTCAGTTAAATTGGAAAAATCAATAATTGGTAATTGCTTGGAGACTTCCAAATAAAAAGTGCCATATAGACATAGTCATAGTTGTGAAAATAGATAGCTGTAGGCATAATAATAATATTACCCAGTTCCACTAGATCAACCTGCCCTCCTGTATCAGCCCTCCTGCTGAAAACAGACAGTTTTCTCTGCCTCTGAGAAAGGAGAATTTTTGTTTCCCAAATACAGGAAAAATCCAAATATGGAAAAGCAGCACTTTAGGTGCATTATTTTACTTATTTGACAGAATTCCATTACACAGTAATATAAAAATCCTCCTCCTTAAACAGAGAGGTAAAAATCTGGACACAAATCTCAAGCCCACATGAAAGGTGGAAGTTTTCACTTGAGATCACAAATATTATTCCTAATTATTTTGGATAAATGCTGTGGTTTTCTTGCACCAATCTGAAAATCCCTGAGTCTGCCACAGATGATCTAACTTAATAACTAAAATACTGAAGCTTTATTGCCAAAAAAGTATTTCTGTTTCTCAAATGATAAGAATGTTATGCCACGTATTGATCTACTGAAGTGGTAGTAGTCACTGAAAGATGGATCTCCCCATTCCTTTGTTTTTTTGTCCTTTTGCTATTATTATATTTATCGAGAACGTGTCAGAACAATTGGCACAAAACCTTGAGATGCTGATAAACTGATAAGCCGTGCCTATATCTCAAGCAGAAGCTGATCAATGTATATTAACTAAGGTTATTTGGACAAGGAAATGTAATACTTTCTACATCTCCTTTTGGAAATAAATTTAATAGTCTATCTCACCTCCCATGTGTTTCCCAGTAATCGCCTTCAGTTATTTTTTTCCCAATTAATTACAGCCTTTTAGATGATGAACGGAGGCTCTCTCATGGGGACATGTAGTCAGAGTACTGCTTGGAAGAAGAATTCTTTGAACAATGTAGCTTTACATGCAGATTATTTCTAAGCACATTTCCCCCCTATGTCATACTCTTTTTAATGCGTATTTGGAGAATCTAGCATTTATTCCAAGCTAGTTTACAACTAAATTAAAGGAGAGGAAAGGAGCACCAGAAGGAAGATTTCATCCAGTTTGTCAATGTCAGCTCCTAGCTATTCAGGATTATTCTCTTCTTTTTTGTGAGGGCTTTATGATCTTTATTGTGATTTAAGGACAGAAGTGCATAGGATTGCTTCTGTGTTCTTTTACATGTGTGTGCATGTGTGTATTCCCTTACTGTTCATTTGAAATGCTTGTTTAGTGAACACACAACACTGTCAATATTTAGCATCTGTCAAAGGTTTTAATTGTAGAGGTCCACGATGATGACAAATATAAATCAATCTGTGTGATTTCTGCTAGAGCAGAGAATATAACTGAAGAATAGCGAGGAAGCTAACAGAAAATATTTACTGGAGGGGAAAATTGGAGAAAAGCCAGATTGTAGATTTCTATAGTAATTTTCCCTAAGCCATATACCAGCCGTGCTGCAAATATATCCAAGAGAAGGAATTAACTGCTTAAGAAGGTTGTGCTAATTGGGATGATTTTAAAGTGTCAGAAGCTATGCTGTCTGTGTTTCAACACCAGTGAAAGAGGTATCATTTGGAAGGATACTATAGCTTATCCACTAAAATAAATCCCCACACAGACGTCTCTTGACAGACATGAATGTGTGGCATGCATAAATAAACAAACCCTGTGCAACAGCATTCTTATGGAAATTGCCATCTTGCAGAGAATACCTTTTAAAAAATTTCCAGACATCAAAATCCCATCACTCACTTGTGCTGCTTAGTTCCTCCTTGGATATTGGATAGACTCTCAGTATTTCTAAGGGTACCAGTGGGCTAGACTTCTGGTATCTAAGTGACTGAGGCCGTCTATCTGTATCAGACCATCATGGGTAATTTTCACTTTAACATCAACTCATGGGCCTGAATTTAATTTAGCCTACTTGTATGATCAAGTTTATTTGGTCTGGGTTTCAGACGTGTGCTCTTCCGATCTTAATTTAGCCTACTTGTATGATCAAGTTTATTTGGTCTGGGTTTCAGTTAATAGATGGACCAGGATTAAAGAATTGATTTGCATAGAAATTAGAATTGATCAAAACTCAGTTATTGATTATTTCCAGTTGAAACCCATTCTCTTCAACCATGAATGCTCACAGAGCAGCTCCTAACTGATTAGCTTCTATCATTATATAAATGATAATGTAACAGACGTGTGTAGGTAGGATGGAACTTGCTGATTGTTTTGAACATTTTAGAATGGACTGAGTTTGAATAAGAGCTGTTATTTAAATGCTATGAAAACCTTATGATACATTCCAATATCATTTCCAACTAACAATGAATAATATTTGGGTTTTTTTGTTTTGTATTAAAAATGTAATTTGCTTTTCCATTTAAATATAAAATTAGTAAGTAGCTGAATTGATTTATCTATTAAAAATCTCTTACAGCATTTTCCTACATTAAATTGTAGAGTTTTGTTCTTGCTAAATCTTCCAATTCTTTATCACTAATGATACAATACTCCTCTTCCCTTGCCTCCTCTTGTTCCCTGTTAGATGCTATTTATTTTAAAAAAATCAGTAGCAATGGCATTTATTTGTGAGTGATGAGAACAAAGTTTAATTCTTGGCTCTATTACACGATCCCTCTATGACACTGAACAAGTTAGTCAGGCTTGCTCTATACTGTTCCCTGTCTATAAAGAAGTGCTATTAACTGGTGAATCTTAACAATGAAGGTATTAAAGGTTATGTGTACATGTGCTGAGGCACAGGCAGAACTTTTAACTAGATACAATTTTTGAGGAAGGTTGAGAACAATTTCCTTCCTTTTATTTTATTGCTAACCTCTTTAAAAGTTTTTTTCTTGTTCACTCAAAAATGTGTGCTTCAGATTCACCACAAGTGTCATAGCTGATCACAGGTATTGGAGATCCAATTACGAAATTGTCTGATTTTCAGAAACTTCAGAAGTAGAATTCCAGAGTCCTTTTTAGCTATTTAGTCTCCATCTGAGGGAAGTCTGTACAGATAGATATCTTGTTGGAATTCAATAACCTGAACATTGCTTTTATTTTCTTTTGGTGACTGAAGATAGGGAGAAGGTGGTAAGCTCATCAGTGTTTTCTTTCCTACAAACCTCTCTTGCAATTACTTTCCTTTGGTTATTAGATAGGTGACTTCTTTTTTGCTGTTTGAGCTGCATTCAGGTCATCTAGCTTGCTAGTAATCTTAATACCAACAAACTGGGTCTTTCTGACAGCCTGAGCTTGACAGGCTGCTCTAAGTCCCTCCACAGAATTGTTGGTCTGTCATGTTATTTCCCCTAGTAATGGTATAAGAGCTGATAGGAACTTGGATACCTAAAAATAGACAGAGAGAATAGGCCTTAGAATTCGTAGCTGGTATTTTATCGTCTTGGCTTCCTCTGCCATTGCATGGTGCAATGTGATGGCTTAAAATAACTAAGTGCCATTTTTGTGCCAAAAATATAAATGTCATTCAGTGTTACAGTATCCATTTTGGCTATGGACACTCCTAACCCTTCCTGCAGCAGCTTTCCCAGCACAGCTAATTTCGAAGACTGTCAAATAAAACTCTTGCAGGTGACCAAATTTATCCAATTAGGAGAGACAAATTGATGAAACAGGGAGAGACACTGAACTCCATCTGCATCCATGCATCCAATTCTTCTAGACTGTAGCCATGGTGTAAGATCTTGTATATGGTCTTTACAACAGCTGCTTTGTCTTTCCACCACAAGTCAGGTAGTGAGTAAAAGGATAAAATCTGCCTTGCCATCTTGTAGTTTCTTCATAGCCACAGGCTAATTTTTGTTGTTAAGAGGAGTATTCATGCATATAATGAATACAAAGTAGATTTGATGAGCTGGAGCCTTCTGCTTCAGATGGTGTTTCAGCAAGTTACTCCATTGCTGTAATGCAAGCAAAATGTTTCCTTGTTTTGACAGAATGTGAGTTGCTGCCATAGATTTACCACATCTCTCCTGAAAAACATATCATGTGGTGGAATTACTTCATAGAAAATCAAGCAGCAGTTTTTAACAAGCTAAAAGATATGGAACTGTGTCGTCATTCTTTTGTCAGTTTGCCTGAGCTATGAGGTTGTTAATCTCAGAGTAAACTACAGATGAGTGCTTCTCACCAGCTTTCATGGTCTGATAATGATGAGGCAGGAGAACTGGAGGTGTAAAACCAAACAGCTGTATTTTAAATCAGACAGAGGAACTAGTTTAGGTGTTTAAATACCTCACTCGCATCCTAATTCCTCTTTGTTTTTCCTGTAACCTCCAGCAGAGCGTTTCAGGCTCTCAGGTCTCTGTGGTCAGTCCAGCCAGAGGGGAAGCAGTCTTGTAACGTTTCCAGCACAGTCTGTGCAGCAGAGGGTGTACCGAGTGAGATGGAAGGCAAGAGATCAATTTTTGCTGCTGCACTGCCACAGGTGCTTTTGAACATTTTTATACAGTTCTGGCATTTCAGAACCTTGACTGAGCTCTTGATAAACCAAGTTTATAGGTAGTTACTAGTTGCAAAGGTATTGTACTTAGGCTAAACTTCTTTTTGCTGTTGAAAATGTGTTGATATCTCTTGTAACTGTCAGACATTTTAGTGCAGTGAGGATGAGAAGAGAGAACTATACAGCACGTATTGTATGGTGAAAAATAATTAGTGGGTAAGACAAAAATAATTAGTGGGTAAGACAGTTTTATGCCTGTGTTAAAGCAAATTGAATTACTAGACAATGAGGAAAAATAACATTTAAAGGACCCTGTGGCTTGTGTGTTTTTGCTGTCTTTGCCTCAAACAGTTTCACTAGGCCTGAGTGCTTCACTTCATCCTTTCTTCTCTCATTTCACTTGGTTTGGAAGTGCCAAGAGCATCTCATTTGATTTAATAAATGTTTTGTCAGTCATAGGCAGATTGTTTGCAGAGCTGCAGTTCTCTTAGGTATGTGTTTATGAAATAAATAAACCTGTTAGTGATGATTTTTCTTCATATTCTCTCATGCTTTGTCTTTTTTGTAGAACAGAACAGAAACACAGTATTGTAGTGAAGTTGGGGTGGTGGCTGTCCTCTTTCCCTTCTCAGTCTCCTGAGCTGCAATTTTCTGTTTTCTTCTTTTGTTCAAGTTTGGCAAAGACAGTGTTATGCACTTCACACTTTGTACTCCTGAGGTAATGGTATGGATCTTGATTATGCCATGAATTTGGATTCAGTACTACCCTGGTCTGCACATTTGGGTTGTCAGAAGTGTTTCAGGGGTGGCAGGGTGGTCGTTTTGTCTCATAAAAGTCTGTGTAAAAACCAATGAAATAAAACATAGGACAGAGGCAAGAAGTGATTCATTAAGGGTGGACAAATTGGCTTTCAAAAGATAAACTAACTGCTCTCCAGAGGGATAATACTGCAAGTTGCTGAGCAGTCTGGCTAGAATCCAGAAAAGCATTTAATTGTGTGCTTAATTTTAAATATTCAAGTAGTGCCTTAGCTTTACAGGGAAAATCCATGTACGTAAAGTGAAACAGAATAGAATTTTCACACAATTAAGCTCTAAATCTTGTTTCATTTCCCTAAATTTTGCTCTGCAGCTTCCAAATCATGATTCCACCTTGGAGTGATCTTGCATTTCATGGCACGCATCTCAGCCATGCATCTCAGTTTGAGGTGGCTCCTACCTAATGGGTTTCAGGACATTCACATACAGCATCCTCAGAATTAAGTTTACAAGCACAAAAATAACAACAGAATACTGTTCTCTTTGACAAATCACTTTTCTGTCCTTCTCATGGCAACAAGTTCCAATTTCATTGCAGGAAAAGAGGGCTCCTCATTTTGGATAAAGCTTCTGTTGTAAGTGAATATATATGTTAGCAATTAACTGCTATATGATGGCTAAGAAAGCACACAGAAAAGTTTTGGATAATAAGATGAGTTGAGAAAAATGTTTCTAAAGACCTTAAGGCCAGATTCTAATTAGCAAATGACAGAATTGTTCAGAAAATAAGACTATTACTGTAAGAATCTTGCCATAGTCAAAGACTACCATCAGCAAAGATGCTTAATTATCCACTGCATATAATAACTCCCTTGTGGAGTTATATGATAAGTATAAAGGGCATTGAAGTCAGAATTACCCTGAAAGTCGTTGGCCTGAAAGGCAGGAGCAGTGAAAGATGAAATAACAATGGAAACAGTTTGCAACGGCATCTTTTCTGTAACTTCCTCTTTTTAGGCATTCTGTAAATAATGAAGTAGAAAAACAATGAAAAACTGTGTGGGCTGGAATCTCTCCTCCTTTACACAAGCTTAATTGTCTTTCACTCTTCTCTTCCTGATTTTTGTTAATACTACCAAGAATGAAGTCAAGGCTTACTGCTCCTTAATCTGCTCAGTACAGATCCATGCAATCCTTTGAAAACAACAGGAGCAAAGCAATCTTTGGGTAACATAATACAAACCCTGAACTTTGATCTCAATCAAGAGAATCTAGAAAGAAACAATAATGCCATAACTCCTTTAAAGCTTGCAACACTGAAAAATAAAACTGTTATCAGAAACCTACCCACGGAATGTGGAGAAATAATTCTCCTGACCTCAGCACTGCTCCATATGTTGTATATACTAAAGAGAAAAACTGGGTTTTATTTGTACCTACAGCTCTCACCAATTATAGCTGGAGTTGTTGGCTCCCTCTGTGTTTTCATTGACACAGATGGATAAAAACAGATACAACATGTAAGATAGGGAATATCACAACTCCGAGCTCTCGTGCTACACCATAGACGTGATTTAAATTCCTTTATACTTTCTTAGCTCAAACTGTTGTGTAAGAAACAGCTTTGCTGGTTAGAATCTGTGTGAACTAAAACGTAAAGCCTTTGTGTTAGCATTCAGACTCATGGACAGAGCAGAAAGAAGATAAGAGATCTCTTGGGGCTAGGAGAAGTTTAGTACCAGTTGTAGGGCATACTCAGGGAGGCAGACCCTGCTCATTATGGGGAAATGGATAAGGACACTTTGTCTCATTAAGATGACCAATAAGAGACAATATACTAATGTAGCCACCATGCAGTGGCCTTGCTTGTGCTGGAGCTACATTGGCTTATGTGGCAAAACTACGATTTTTTTTTTATCCTCTACTTTTCCACTCCTTGGTGTCCTCTGCACTTCCTGTATCCTACACTAGCATTCATGCAACCACTTGGATGAAGAACAAATGCTCAGCCTCTAACACTTCCAAATCACAGGCAGCATGAGAGTTCTTAAGAGCTGGTATTCATGTTCAGAGGACTCAGCTGCTGAGGTCATGATGGTAGATGGTCCCCATCAGTGGGGCATGGTTGTGCCCATTGCATCACCAGCAATGGCAGCCGGTTCCACCTGCCCTCGTGTCAATCATGAGCAAATGCTCAGGACCAGGAACTGGCTGTTGCCTGGTTACAGCTCTTCCCAGCTGCGTTGGAAAGCGCTCTGACAGGAGGATAGCTTCAACCTGACAGCAATTACAGGAGAGGCAGGTCCCAGCTTTCATTTTAGAAACCAGATATACAAATAGTTCTTCCTTTGTGGTTAGCATTTCATTATGGTTTGAAGATGCTTCCATAGTACAAGAGCTCAGTTGCAAAGCAGCGCAAGTGAGATGCTGGTTTTTTGTATCAACAGCATCCCTATTCACCTCCAGACTGTGAGCCAGATTTAAATATCAAGAATTTTTTTTTAAAGAGAGTCTGAAAGAGGCTGAGAATTTGGATTTGAGTGACCACTGGTGCTTCTAAGAGCAGATTTTAGTCAACCCAGTTTCTGCCATGTATCTCTGGAAGTTTTGTGAATGAGAAACTCATGCCCTGGATCTTACCTACCCCTTTCTTTCTAGTAGGGTTTCACATGGTAATTAGTTTAAGTTAAAAGCTCAGGAAAGCAAACCAGAACAAACATCAGTAATTGTACATACAGTGCCAAAACATCCTGCTTTCTGATAGACAAACCTACAATAATAACTGATTTTAAAGTTACCAGAATGATCAGCACATATTAGCAACTATGGGAGACTTTTGATTTTATAACCTGCTTCCAGGTCTTTGTTAGTTCAAATCTCTCTTATCTTCTATTCACCACAACTGAAAACTAGTAGTTAATGGCCTTTCTGAGTCTTGTTAGTGAAGTCTTTAAACTGTGTAACAACCACTTTAAGTGAAATTACTGCTTTAAATTTGCAGACACAACGATCCTGATAGGTATGAAGGCAGGTAACATTACAGGCATGGGATGCAAATCTTTGTCACTGAGAAAAGCTCTAAGTTTCAATCACAGGATGTGGGAGTTGAAAGGGGTGATGCTTTGAGGAGCCATTTTCCAAAGCACATGCTTTCAGTTCAAAAACATCCTGTTAAGCAGTGTCTAGAGGAAATGTCAGGGCAGCATGAAAGAATGCATGCGGATCAAATGCTTACTAAAATTAGGTAAAATTGTGACACCTCTTAGAAATTACTGCACACTGAAGTCCTGAAATTTCTGTTCCAGGCCAGTCCACAGATCTAGAGAGGAGATGTAGAAACTGCAGATGTGGTATAAAATGAGAAGCAACAATCAGAGAAATTCTGGATGAAGGCTCTAGTTGACACCCAATGCCTTTTGCTATGTTTGAAGAGATAATGAACTACTATGATATTAATCACAAAATTCATAGCTAACGTATCTAAAGTGATGGGCTCATAAACAAAGCAGAAATTATATGCCAGAGTTTCAATGTAAAAATACAGTCTTGGGAAATCAGAACTAGTTCTTAATGATTTAGAGAACAGGAGTGAAACAACCCAAAATTCCTGATGCCTGTAATTTGCCATACACAGGTTGACAGGCTCCCACTAATTGCTGTGTGTTCTCTGCAGAATAAATACCAGCTCTGATGGCACTCAGGCTGGGGTATTACCTCTGTTTGTAAGGAGCCTGCTAGGTGTCATTATGAAATTGCCACTCAACTGCTGGGAATTGGCTCAGTGTAATGCTGCTGGATTCTCTCTGCTTCTATCAGCTTCAGCTGAAGTAGAGGTGATCCAGACTGTGCCAAATCAGGCTTTTTTGTCTGCAGCACAGAAGGGCTGCTTCTCACTGACAGCCTGATGGTATTTCTCCACACATATGTTCTGTCCATGCTGGAAAACTTCCTTTCCTATGAATATTTACATTGGAGATGATTGGCCATGAAGATGATTAGGGGACTAGGACATCTTATGAAGAAAGGCTGAACATCTTGGACCTTTTTAGCCTAGAGAAGAGAAGACTGAGTGGGGATCTTATCAATACTAATATAAATACTTAAAAGTTGTGTGTCAGGAGGTCGAGGCCAGCCTATTTTCAGTGGTGCCTAGTGACAGGACAAAAGGTAATGAGTGCAAACCTGAACACAGAAAGTTCCAGCTAAACATGAGAAGGAACATTTTTTACTTTAAGAGTGGTGCAGCACTGGAATGGGCTGCCCAGAGAGGTGGTTGTATCTCCATCAGAAGTAATTAAAAATCTGCCTGAATGCTGTTCTATGAAACCAGCTCTAGGTGAACCTGCTCTGACAGAAGGGTTGGACTAGATGATCTCCAGAGGTCCCTTCCCACCCAAATCATTCTGTGATTCTGTGAAATAATAACCCTAAGTAATCCCTATGATGGGACACACCAACATATCTTATTTATATATTCATTCAGGCAAAACCAGAAAAGCAAGTGTTCCCCACAAGACTTTTTTAATGTAATTGAGGACACTGGAGTCTTTATAAAATTAACTTAGACACTCTGCCAATTTCCCTGTTCTCCATGTAGTTTTGAGTGATTATAACACATCTATGCCATTGACAGCTGTCTCATTATCCTTAAGTGGCAGTCCCTGGACTTGTTTACTGAAACAGGTTAAAAACAAGTGCTGAAGCTTAACTATTGCTTGGTTGCGGTAAATGTTTATCAGCGCTCTTTACGTTTGAACCAACAAAGGGAAGATTGCAAGAGGCAGTAACTGTGCTGATCCTGCTCAATGCAACATAATTGCAGGGTCAGACCTAACATGTTTTATATCAGTTTGTTCATAAAGCCGAAAATGCTTTTAGGAGTCCATAGTAGTGCTGCAGTAAGGCAGTTGACCTGCCAGCCAGTGGAGATGAAAAGGCCATCCCAGCCCATATGCTTCAGGAGCACTTAACAAAACAATCTTTTTTCGTTGTGCATGGATGCGTGGATCTTTTCGTGCACTGAAAAAACAGTTTCTGTGAAGAGTTCCAAGAAAGTACCTGGCATAATAAGTTTCAAGCATTGCATATAGACATCAACCAACCAATGATCTGACTTGTCTGAAGTTCTCTTTGATTCTGTCTGCAGACAATGCCATACCGTTATCAGAAAACAAAGTGAGGGTGTGAGGGGGGGAAGGAAAAAAATTCAAGGGCATCTAATGACTAATTAAAAAATTGATTGCCTTTCTGTCATCCTCTCATCAGACAATGAAGAGTTTAATGGAAAGATCTGAGGGCAGATGAAGCACCTTACAGAGGAGGATGTGTGCTTGGGTCTCTGTTACCACACAATATTTATTATTATTTTTAAAGCAGACTGAAACCCCAAATAGCCCCCAGCCCAACAGAAATTTGTAATGAACAATTAACAAACTTTCTTTGGCATTTTTGAGCTGCAAGACACAGTGAATCATAGAACCATAGAATCATCAACCAGGTTGGAAGAGACCTCCAAGATCATGCAGTCCAACCTATCACCCAGCCCCATCCAGTCAACTAGACCACGGCACTAAGTGCCTCATCATCAGTGAAGATGATAGCACAGTAGGAGGAAGGGTGCTAGCAAGTGCTTTCTAAAGGGGTTAGCAAATGGAGAGCTTTCTAACATTTGCTGTCATGCATAGATGCTTATTTGTGTATGACAGTGTATAGAGGTGCAGGTATGAATTCACAAAGCTTGTGCACATATTCTGCAAATCAGGAAGTTGTTGCAGTACAGTCCAAGCTTCCTGCTTGTAGAATTTGTGTTTCCTGTGACTACATCTACCAGTAAGGAGAGAGCTGAGCCTCTGCCAGCAACGGTGCTGATTCACCTCTCCTCTGAGGGCCATGCAGAATGTCACACTTGGGTATGTTGACATTCAGGTAAAACCAGGCAGGCTTGCTAGGTAAAAGTTTGTGATGCCATGGTGGTAGTCGTAATGCATCTGAGGAAGAAGGTCCAATTGCTGTGCCAGAATCTCACTCAGACAATGTCTTTTGTGGATGAAGATTGTGGACTTGTACATCTCTTCAATAAGTGAGCAGGGAGGATGTTTTGTGTGTTGGGGAAGGCTTTAAATATCACATTTCTGTGCTGCTGCCTACTCGTACAATCTGGGAAGTAGCTGCTTTGAGCTTATTTGAATTGTTCTCATTTTAAAAAATCAATTAATTGTTGATTATCAGTGATTACTGATATTCATTATCAATTATTAATAAATCAGGTGTTGCTTTGGCACAGGTTGTTTTCCTTCTGAAGAATAAGCAACAACCTTTCTCACACTGAGCTGTCACTCCTTGGTTTGGAGCAAAGCAATAACTTCATGTTTTCCTGTGGCTACAAAGTATTTTGGCTGTGCATCTTTCTACCTAGTATCACTGTCTGTGTTTTAGAGAACTGATTATTTGAGATTGCCAGAAATAACCACAAATCAAACAGCATTTACCCCTTCCATTAGATTGAGAGTGGTTGCAGTCACCTTCTCCTGAATTACGGAACTAAGGGGTCACAAATAACAAATGCAATAAAAAGCCATTTGCTTTAGGGCTATTAGCACATTTAGGAGATAATTATATAATTTTTCAACTGTTCCTAGGGATTTACTTCAGTAGCACTGTCATGCATTTGAACTTCAGCAAAGGAAAATTACAGGTAATTTCTCTTTGGTTTGCTTGTTTCTATAGTAATAATGGTAATTATTAATAAACAGAAGACTTTGTTATGATAAGTCATGTTAGAAGAGCCTCTGAAATAAAAAGCAATGCTAAAAGAGTGCAGTTGTTCCCCAGCTAACTTTGTAAATGTTACTATATGCTCTAGTCTATTAACACACAGTGTTGCACAGCCCTCATCCTGCTTTAAATCCGTAGAAGTCTATTGTTAGAATTCTGGAGGTATCAGAGCTCTTGGTAGATCCTATTTCATGGAAATGAAAAAGGATGTGAAAATGAACTTGATTTTTTTTTCCAGAAGATTTTTTTTAATTTAACAGAAATAGTTTTTCCATATTCCTGTTAATGAGAAGATAGTTAGAAGCTTGTTAGTTAACTGTCCGTGGAAGTTAGAAGCAGGTGACTGTGTAAGCTATCAGCTATTGGCACACATTTTGCTTAAAAGCTAGAATGAGAGATCTACTACATTTGCTCAGAGGTGTTGTCAGAGCTGCAGCTCCTTCAGCAGTCTTAACCTGTCTCCCATTCTCCATTAGACTACTCATTTTAGTGTCCACATTGCTTTATCCACTTGTCCCACAGATCTAAACAACGACTTAATTTGCTTTTCAAGAGACTGTATCCCACAGTGTAGTCTCTGTTTTTTCTAACACCGTCTTTAGCACTGCTATTTGTGTGCTCATGGCCACTCACTAGAGAAGCTTTTTTTTTTTTTTTTTCCCTTCTTGCTGTCTTTTCCTGAGGATCAAAAGCATAAATATTATGGCAGGTCTGCAGGATGGAAATCAATGTTTCTTTAAGTCTAGAGAAATTGGGGATAAAAACTCAGGAAGTACAATTATGCTCTGGAGTCAAGTCCATAACATTAGTGACTGATCTTCTGGGGTAGCAGTGTAAATTGCTGCCTGAATTCACTGCTGTACTTGCTTGGTTTACTGTTCAAAACAAAGTCCTGCAAACAGGGGAGGCAGATTTAGCTGGGGGATCTGCTTTGAATCTGGCTCACACATCAGCAATAGAACTAATTGTTTTGATTACAGAATCATTTCTAGCTACTTATACAATATCAAGGACACTGATAGTAAATTTACAAGTTTATCAGGTTGCTAAACAGAACTTTTTCCTTAGGAACTGCTGCAGTTTTACGTGAATTCATTGACATAAAGCTTCTAAGACAAATTCTCAGCTACAGACTAGTTCTGCTAAAGAGAATGATCTGTGCCAGTTTAGGGTGTCTGAGACTTTGGTCCCATGAGTCCATTTGTGTCCATTTTTAGATATTAATTTTGACTATAATTGTATTTTAAGGTGTAAGACAGAACAAGGAATTATGAATTATGTGGTATTTTCTTCTACTCCCTTAAAGTGATCACAGCATAATGGAAATGGGGCGGGGGGATAAAATCACTTACTTAGGCAGTTTCCCAAAGTGTAGTTCTGCAGAAAGGAGGAAAGTTATATATAGAAACATTGGTAAATTGCCAGGCAAAGTAGCCTACATGCAAGAAGAAATGAAAGGGGGCATATCTGCACAGCTTTAACCAATTTGTCTGTATTTGTGGGCAAGATGCACACAGAATTCCTCCGGTAACATGTGCAAAGGCTTCTGTCTGCACAGTCAGCTGTGAGACCTGAGAAAATCGTATGGGGTTTGAGTAAGTTTTGCTTTGCATTATGTTCACTTGCCTGTACTTAACTGTGCACCTATCAAATGCCTCTCTCCTCTATCTAATGGAAAAATGACTTTGAAAGATACATAGTCATCTTTCTTGGATACAGATGAAGATGAAGATAATGTCAAGCAGTTTGGTATATTCACTTATGAATAATTCATCTATCTGCACACAGTTATTTTTTATTATTATTATTAATTATGTGTGTATAGCTGGAAAAGACAGGAAGGCTGTAACCGCTGCCTCATGAGAGATGCTTAATGTTAAGAATTTGGTTAGACCAAGATATGTGATATGAGAAAAAGAAGACAGACAGTGATAAATAGATCAGAGGACACAAAGGCTTTAATAATGTTGATGAGGAGAAATATCATTTGTTTGAGATGATAGCCTTGGGAGCACAGGCTACTGCTAGTTCCCTTACCAGGAGTTCAGCTCTGTTGCTCTCTGCGAGCTGCAGATATTCAGAGCAGGCATGCCCACATTAGAGCACCTCTGGCTTTGATCTGCAGAACTGTCTCAATGTGGACATGGGGTCTGAATTATGCAAGCAGGTGAGGGAAAAGGGCAAGAAATGCTGTCCAGTTTAGACCAGACACCCAGAAGACTGTGCATGGGCTCAGAAGCAGCCCTGTTTGGAAAGGCAGACTGCAGTATCCCTGATATCACAGTATAGCAAGGTTGGAAGAGACCTCAAAGATCATCAAGTCCAACCCACTACCACAGACCTCAAGACTAGACCATGGCACCAAGTGCCACGTCCNCAGAAAACAAAGATGCAAAGAGGAGCTTTGCAGCAATAAACTACTCTCAGACAACATTTCACTTTCATTTCCCCCATGCAATTCAGAGATGTCACAAAAACCTGATTGAAATTACATCAAATGTGGTTCTTGTGATTTATTTCTGGTTTAGCTCAAAGAAAATCTTTACATTTCATGACAGGGCTGAATAAAGCCTTAATAACAATTAATCTCCACAGAGATACTTATATTAGCTATTTGCTGTGTTTAGACTTTTAGGGAAATGTGTAAGGAAATAAACTGAACTGGTGAAAAGTTATTAATTTGAAGTCCTTCACTATACATCAAAAATGTAATATAGGAGTTGCCCTTTGGGAATTCTCCTTGATTTTTGTTTTCCTTATAATGTCTAAGAACAATTGAAAACTTCTGCAGATGGAACAGAAAATCAACACCGTATTTCAATTTTTACCTACATTTAAGACTATCCTAGGCATTAGAATGCCCTGTGTCCTTTATGCTTACAGTCAGTATCATACTTCATACTAATAGTCTGTATGGAATAGTGTGACCCTGCTGCAACCTTGAGTGCAGACTCAGGATCTGGAGAACATGAAAGACAGTCTGATAGAATGAGCTGCTGCTCAGGAAATGCTCTTACGGTTGGTCACCTGTGACCAGTTAGACAGATTTGGACACTGAAAAGTTAATTCAGTTGCTCTGACTTTCTTTTCCTTCCACTTTGGTTCAGTCAGAGCAGCAGCTGGTTATTCAGTCACTCAAATGCTCACAAGCTTACTGAGACCAGCACTTACACATGACCCACTTCTGCACTGCATGGCTCTTTACTCTGCAAGGACACCCAAAGACTCTGATTTGGACAGAGGTACCTCTCCTTGTACACAGAGATGAGAAAAATATCTGTACCCAGATTAAATGTGGGTTTACATGACCTAATTTGAATTGTTATTGACTAGACCCTATGCTGTGGTTTTTCAGGTTTAAGGACAAAATATTGTTTAATACCCTAGTCAGTCTAAAGATGTGCAAAGTTGGGCTAAAATAAATTGTAGTTCTCTCCACTCTCTATTTAAACATAAAATTCAGTGCTCTGGATAGGTTGTAGCTTTTCTTCACCTCACTTTCTCCTTTTTTTTTTTTTTTTTTTTAATAACCATACTTGAGAAATATAAATTCAGCACTGAATGTAGAGTCTCTTTAATTTTTTCTTTTTATAAGGAAAGGGTGGCATTTATCTTTGTGTCCAAAAATATTCCAGGTACTAAAAGGATGAACACTTACAAGCTGCCTCAATCTATCAACAGGAAAAACAATGGTTTTGCTTCTCAAAAATCTAGGTGTCAAAACCATCTCCAGATTCATTAAAGCATACTGTGGGAATAATTTTCTAGTGGGAGATATAATGAATGTGCAAGGCATTTTTACAACATGCAGGAAGCTATAAATTTTTAGAGGGCTTTTATTATTATTTCTCTGCTGTAAGTCATATTTGGCTATATGTCATAAAGGTTCGAAGACTTGGAATGCTTTGTAATTACTCAGGAAAAAAATGGACTCATTACATCTCAAATTCAGATAGCAAAAGCAAGGCAGTGTTTGCGCAGGATGTTTACTACTTCTGCTCATTGCAATGGGCCTGGGCCAAGGGCAAACAGTTATAAAACCTGTAGCTGTGTAAAACATCCTTTGCTGTTTGAGTGCACACAAACAATAACAGAATTCATCTAAAAGTGATGACTGATGGGATTCAAGGTGAAAATGTCCTCAGTAAGGATGTATTTTATGTAGTAAAACATCCATCTTCTGTTCAGTTATAAAACCTCTGCATATATCTTTACTTTGGAGACACAATTGCTACCTTATTCTCCTGCAGAGATACTAACATATACGTGCATAAAAAAAAAAAAAAAAAAAAAAAGTGTTATGAAAAATTAATGTTTCAATTTTAGTAGCTACAACACTCCTACATAATTAATTTTTCAGCCAATAAAAACACAGTAGAGAAGCTCTTGTGCAAAATACAGAATAAAAAGAGTCTCTGAGGATAGTCATAAGCAGCTGTAGCCACTTTTGGTCAGCACTGCTTGATATGATGTGTACCTCTGGGTTGAGTGATAATGGCTTAGTCCAACCTTGATGAAGAAAGTAGGAAAGAGAAGCAAATGGACTTCATGCCAGTAACTGAAGACTATCAGGGAAAGGCTCTGAGGTTGAGTAGCCCCTTTGGTTGCCCACTCCTGCTGCCCTTGGTGACATAAAACTCTTTTGTCTTCTTGTATGATGGGGTAGGTGGCTGTGTCTGCTTGGATGTGGTCTGAATCCCTTTTGGGTTATGTGTAAACAGAAAGGTTTAGTGCTCTTCATTGCTAGAAGAGCTGAGAGCAATGTATGAAATTGAAGAGCCTTGTTACTGAAAAGTGTTCTTGCAGTTCTAGTATGGGTGAGGAAGAGCAATACACAGGGATAACAGGCAGAAGTGGGACATTTCTGAGGACATACTGGTATGAAAATAAAACGGACAGCATGCCCACACTTCAGTTAAATGTCATTTGCCTTGGAACACACTTGTGTGAATTGTGTGTACTGATTCTGTTCAGTCTCTAAGGTGTTTGTTCATATCTTTAGTCAGATGCCAGGATATGTCAGGTTTTGTTTCCAAGGTTCTATTATCTTCTTTGGAAGCTTTAGTCTTCTGAGAAATATTACTTTAAAAATCAAAGTGAAATTTCAGAGCTAGAGTGAAGCCTCCCTTATAAGACATATTTGGAAAATAGGAGAAAAATCAGGTTTTTGTTAAAGACAGCTTATTATATCATGTGCATGACCCTTTGTAATTCACCATCTGCAGTAAACAGAATTTCCAACTCTCATTTCCTTAAAACGGACTTAAAATAATTGTAACAATATTTTCAAACAAATCACTGCCTGTCACAGAAGTTCTAAGCCCAAGTGAAGAGGAGGATAGGATGCTGCCATGCTTTATATGTCAGAAGAGCTGTCGTAAATACCTAATGAGCTGATCTGTTCCTCGGTAGTAAAGCTTGAGAACAGCAGGAAGCTCCTTCTCTTTGAAAAATTACAGCATTAGGCCTTGGAGTGTAGAAGAGTGAAAATGAGACCATCTTAAACACTTTCTTAATATGTGCTGGAACAAATGAGCTGCAGAGAACCTTATTCCACCTTCATATCTGAGGATTTAATGCTTATTTTTTTGACTTTACAACAACAAAAAAAAAAAACCAAAAAACCAAAACAATCCCACCCCCCCAAAAAAAACTAACAAACGACAACAAAAAACAGAGAGGGAGATCTTTGTGTTTTGATGTGTACATTCCTGCCATTCAAAGATCACACAATGGTCTGTTTTGATCTAGTCCAGCCCCCTCTGCAGCAAGCAGGGGCATCCTCAACTAGACCAGCTTGCTCAGAGTCCCAATAAGAGAGTCTGATCAGCCAAGAATATTTGTCCAAATGTGAGTGGGTTTTGTGTAATCTGCTGAAGAGAAAAACTGAAAGAAGCAACCAGAACAATTTTAACAAATCCTTTAAAAATTTAGTGGATTGAATAATCCTTATCCAAAATTACATTCTGCCTCCTTATGTGATTTGATTAAAAAAAAAAAACAAAAAAAAAACAAAATCAAAATATTTTATGCCAGCAAAGTACAAATTTTCATTTTCCAGGGAATGAGAGTGAGTTTCAGGATCAGCAAGTATATGATGGGCGCTAGAATTTGAGAGGATGTCAACATCCTCATCTGCCAATTTTCATTCCATACTTCAAGTACACTCTTGTCATCACTTTAATTTTTTTTGCATTGCAGCATATGGGAAGCCACAACATTCTTAAAATTGCAGGTATTTTTGATATTGACTGTGCCTTGGGAATATCTCGGCTATAAAGCAAGGAAAGTGAGGATAGAAAGTGGGGGGGGGGCAGTTTAATGGCCCTGCTGTGGGTTTTTCCGGCAATAACAATGTATCTGCAGCACTGTCTACTTACAGCACAAAAAGCTATCATTATATGCAATGGAACATCAAACAACTATTTCATTAATGGTTCTATTATGAGAAAGTACAGTGACATCAGAATACCAGTATCTTGTTACTATAGATACCTGATTTTTCTGAAGCACTCATGTTTCACAAACTTACATGTGTCTCTATGTGTTTTATATAGATGTGCATATAAATGCATATGTAGATACATTCCTCTTTCCTTCAGGAAGATCTTCTTGCCTTTTGAAGCATTCTGCATACTTTGACAGACACCATTATCCAAAGGACACTAGACAAGCTGTGTTTGAATGGCTTGAATTAGATGAAAGTGTTGTAAATGCAAATGCTCAAAAATACCTCTGTAATTCAACTTATCTAACAACCAACAGATTCACTAAAGACTCTCAGACTTGTCTGGTCTGGTTTACACATTTGCACTATAATATTCACATGCGGAGAGCAGAGGGTTTGGGGGAGATCAGGTTTTTTGGGTGTGATCACTTCAGCTCAGGCACAGAAAATTGTTTTAAATGTGCTGGAAAATGAAAGCTATGAATAATTGGCATCCTTTTTCTTAGCTGTCTTCATATAATATGTATTCAAAGCATTTCACAAACGGTAATTGGTTCTCACAATTTGTATGAGCTAGAGACATGTGGAAATAGTACTTTTCTGACCATGTGGTATAAAAAAAAAGTGACAGGAACTACATAATTTGCTTGAAAGGAGGTGGGCAGGATCAAGCAGTAAATCAGTGGTGAGATGAGATTTTTAGCCCTATTTGTGTGCTTTAATCACTGGACCTTTTGCCTCTGGGAATACAAAACTACTGCTGGGTTCAGACACACATCACAAAAATATTGGTTTGGATTTTTCATATGGATTGGTTAGTTTGTCAGTTTATGAGTATTTTTAAGATGCTGTTATGTTTAGAGATAAAAGCACATTGCTAAGTACCAGCATGATACATATTGATATAAAAAATGCTGGCTTCAGGAAACCTGTTGGACCTTACTCATTAACTTTGGAACAGCTCTACCAGTGTTAAGAGAGGAGAATTTGTCCTCCAGCTAATAAGAAAATTATATAGTCCAAATTGTCTACAATTTAGTATATATTTACTGGAATCTTGAGTTTCTTGCCTTTGAAGCTTATTTGCTTTGTACTTTTTCTGTGTTTTAAAAAAAAAAGTTGTTGTTAAAATGATGTGGCAGCTTCTAATGTGAAATCTAGGCACAGCACAGCTGATGTCTGAGGCATGCAGAGATTTAAGTTCTCTGCATTTCTCTGACCTTGAAGTCATGTTGCTCTTGCGCTGTCAGTTGGAGTATAGTCTGTGAGACGCTGAGCATCTCTGGCAACCTCTCTCCACTTCCCTAGAGCTGGCATTTTGCAGGATTAGCCCCCTCAGTGCATTCTTCTTGTGAAAAGTTCTATCGATAACTGAATGCACAAATGCAGCATCTTGGTCAGAAAACATTCTCTGCTTCTCCACTTAAGGAAGGAAGCACAAAGAGAAGCTCTGTAGACATACCAAAGCAGCTCGTTTTCTTTTGAACACAGCTTGATTGTGGTGAATAGTTGTGCAGTAGTTCTGTGATGTAAGCAAAAGCCTTTTAGAGCTACAACTGTTAAAAAGTTCCTCAGGGAGAGGAGTTGGGGGTGAGTATTCCTGTATACCAGTGCAGGACACAATTGCACATATGTTTTTCATTCAGTGGCTACATGGCAGGATAGGGAGAAAAATGTGGCATGTCATTGAAGTCAGACCTTTATTCTCCTTAGTTAAAAACTGTGACATCGATGTAACCATGTCAATTTGCTCTGGTTTAAAACAATTTCCTCAATAACAACAAGTAACAGCTATTCTTCATAGTCTGTATTTTACCCCAAAGTTAGACAACAAAGGGAGGAATGGAACAGTCCATCATACTTAGGTGTGCAAATAAAAAGTAACTAATTTCTTTATGATTAATTATGCCTTTACGTATCGCTGCTGAAATTTGGAGACTCGAAAAACAAGACAGTATCATTTTAGATTAAAACTTGGGTACTAGCTAAGAGTCAAAGGGTTTTCTTACTGAGATTTTCTCATACTCCTTCCTAAATGCTACCATTTCACACAAAATTGGGTTCTCTTTGGATTAATACATTTGAAAATTAAGCTGATTTATAACCAATTTTCTCCTCGTTTAAACAGCGACCTGCAAGTGTTTCTCCTGGGATCAAACAGGATCAGAGAAATTACGTGTTGTTCAAGTTGTTCACTGAAGCAGAATCCCTCACAAACATGTGCATATGGTGCTAGGTGCTTTAGGGATCAGACTAATATGTTTACCTTGTTGTACATTTTTCTTCTTGTCTTGAACTTGCATGTTCTCCTTACTAAGAATATTAAAAAAAAAAACAACCCAGGCAGCTATTACTAATTTGATGGCTTCAGAAATAATATATTCCTCCTTATTCTCTTATTCAAGTCACAGCTTGAAAGTGTGCAATGTGCTCATAGTGAAGGCATCTGTTTGGATACCGTGGTCAGCTGCTTAAGGACAGTTGGCAATTCCCCACCTCTAAATCAGAGGAAACTGGGCAGCAAAATTATCCTCCCTAAAGCTTTAAAATAATGGGAGCATTTTCTCTTTATGCAGCCAATGTTTAAATTTGAACTATATTTAGAAACCATAGCCATATGTCATCCGTGAATGAGACAAAAATTAAATTGAAACCCCTAAATTGTTCTCTGAGCAGCAGAATTAATGGGACATGATTTCCTACAGTTCAGTCCCCTGAAGTCATTTCTGTCCCTCTGGTATTCCAGGTCTGTTGATTACCATTGGCGAAAACTGCGAGTAAACATAATTCCTGTCATCTGCTCTGCAGAAGTCTCCTGTGCTGATGCACTTACCTGTAGTAACATCTTACTCTGTGGCAACCTGTTTGCATGTACATTACCCACAAACCAGATCTTGGGTTGGCTGTGAAATAGCAAGATTTAAAAACCTGTCAATATCATTTCTCAAATGATCTAACCAGCTTTAGTGCTACCACTATCTCTGCTGCTAGATAATTCCCCAGCCGGATCTCATTCACTGTGTTCCTCCAAACCACCTTTAAGCAGGGTCTGCCTCGATGCACCTCACTTTGCATAATTGCTGTGTGTATCCTGAATACATCGGATGGCTTGCTGAGCATAATCACAGCAGGAAGCTCACTTGCTGCTCAGCTACCTGAAGTGATAATGCATGCCCCAAAAAATTATTTTAATGAAAATGTTTAGGATATCAAATTCAGCATCAGGGATGCTTAGGAAAGCACTTACCCATGGAGTAAGGGCAGCATAACGCACTAAGCTGATGTGGAAAAGGTCAGGGTTTAGAATTTCTCCCCAAAGTTTCATGAAGAACAAATTAAAAATAGATTTTAAAAAAATCCAGGAGAAGGCAAAGATAGTTTTTTGCTTATTCCAAAGTTGTAGGAAGAGTGTTTTCATTATTGAATATGTTGTCTAATTAATAGACTTACGTAGTATCAAATATCCAAAATGAGCCCAATGATTCGCTAGTGAGTATGAATTCTCAAAAATGACTGTGAAATTTTCCCTCCATTTAAAATATTCTCACTTTAGCCATAGGAAAGGATATTTCAGGTTTTCACACAGAAAACACAGGGTGAGATGTCTCAGGCAATTCCCTAGCCTTATGTCCCTATTTGAAATCCAAACCAGTTAGTCAGGGTTACAAAAGTCGGGAAGCATTCAATTCTAGGGTGTGTGGTAGGGCTTATGTATTAGCATAAATATATTAATAATACACAAAGTCTGTCTGGAGTACTGTGTCCAGTTCTGGGCCACCCAGTTCAAGAGGGCCATAGAACTGCTTGAGAGAGTCCAGCACAGAGCCACAAAGATGTTGAAGGGAATGGAACATCTCTCTTACGAGGAGAGCCTGAGGGAGCTGAGGCTGTGCTGCTTGGTCTGAGAGGTGACCTCATCAATGTTCATAAATATGTAAAGGATGAGTGCCAGGAGGATGGAGCCAGGCTCTTCTCAGTGATTCCTGATGACAAGACAAGGGGCAATGGGTGGAAACTGAGACACAGGAAATTTAATCTAAACATGAGGATGATTTTATTTTCCCCTTTGAGGGTGACAGAGCACTGGAACAGGCTGCCCAGAGAGGTTATGGAGTCTCCCTCTCTGGAGATACTCAAAACCTGCCTGGATATGTTCCTGTGTGATCTGGTATAGGTGATCCTGCTCTGGCAGTGGAGTTGGACTGGACGAACTTTGGAGGTCCCTTCCAGCCCCTGACATTCTGTGATTCTGTCTCTGAAACAAATGGAGTTTTATCATTCCACTGTTGATTGTGAACGATTGTGTGGAGCCATTGATGAGATGAGTTAAGATGTCTGCACCTTTCAAATTGATAACATAGAGCAATAGTAAGACCTGGTTCCAGACTCTCTGGTCTCCCTAGGATGTTTCTGTCCACTCTGGACCAAACTGTGCTATAGGAAGCCTCTGGTTTAAGCTCAGTCAAAGGATCTAACATTGTGGATAGCTTACAGCAGCCAAGTGATACGCCAGTGCCTTCTGCTGTTTCTGATATGCTTTGCTAATTATTTCAAGATGCAAAAAGATAAGAGGAAATAGGGAATGACACACTTTATTTGTAGTTGGATTGAATTTATGAGTGAAGCTAACAAAAGATCTGCGATGCAGAGAACTTCTATGAGAGAAAATTTATAAAATAAAAAAGGATGAAAAGTGGCTGGGTAGGGTTAGGTTTAGTCTCAAAGCTAAAGATTTAAACCTGAATGAGGAGACTCATTAGGCTTTGAATAGGTGATCTCCTGCTTTCTGTAAAGAGAACAGTGATGTTCCCTGGTGCTGCTGTAGAAGAATGGGGGTAGAAAGAAAAGCATAGACAATGAAAGAACAAGGAGAAAGCAGGCATTGCTAGAGTAGTGTTTCCAAATTTCAGAAGCTACTGTTACTCAGGTCAAGAGCCAGGGAAGAAAAGAAAAACCAAGACATTTGAAGGCTTTATTTCAGACCTCAAGCTGTGATTTCACTATTTCTTGTATTTTTCAAGAAGATTTTTGCAGCGTGCAGCATTTTATATGGCTGATTTTTAAAGTCTAGTGCCTCTTGTTCAATTCTCACCAACGTGCAGTATTGCAAAGTCAGGCAAAATGCAGGTGCACTGAAAGAAGCATGTGCTGAAGAAACAGATAGGTAAGGGACTTCTGAAGGAAATGCCAACACCAAGGTGAGCCAACACCAAGGCAAGTGGCAGCAGAAGGCAGAACTTCTCATAAGGATGACATCTGTGTTCTGGCATAGTTAAACCTCTGGTCAGAGTAGGTGCTTCATATCTTGGGGTTCTTGAGTCACGACCTTGTTCTTGGAGCTCGTCAAATCCTATTTGTCATAAAATATGAAACACTTCTGAGACATCCCTAGGAGCAGGCAGGTAGGCAGCAGTGCTCTTAGGTCTGTATCCCTGTGTGCATACAAGGAAGTGGCTAAGTCAGAGAGTTGTGGTCAATGGGACAGAGTCTAGCTGAAGGCCTGTAACTAGTGGAGTCCTTCAGGGGTCAGTACTGAGACCAGTATTATTCAATGTATTCATTAATGACCTGGATGAGGGCATGGAGTGCACTTTCAGCAAGTTTGCTGATGACACCAAGCTGGGTGGAGTGGCTGCCACACCAGGGAGTTGTGCTGCCCTTCAGAGAGACTTAGACAGACTGGAGAGTTGGGCAGGGAGAAATTTAATGAAGTTCAAGAGGGGCAAGTGTAGAGTCATGCACCTGGGAAAGAACAACTCCATGTATCTGTGTAGCACTGAAGAGAAGAAGGACTTGGGAGTCCTGGTGGATGGCAGGATGGCCATGAGCCAGCAGTGTGCTCTTGTGGCCAGGAAGCCAAATGCCATTCTGGGGTGCATTAGGGCTGTGGTTAGTAGGTTGAGGGAGGTTCTCCTGCCCCTCTACTCTGCCCTGGTGGGGTCACATCTGGAGTGTTGTGTCCAGTTCAAGAAGGATAGGGAGCTGCTTGAGAGAGTCCAGTGCAGAGCTACAAAGATGATTAAGGAAGTTGAACATCTTCCTTATGAGAAGACACTGAGGGAGGTGGGGCTTGGAGAGGAGGAGACTGAGAGTTGATCTCATTCATGTTTATAAATATGTGAGGGGTGAGTGCCAGGAGGCTAGAGCCAGCCTTTACTTGGTGATGCCCAGTGACAGGACAAGGGGCAATGGGTGGAAGTTGAGGCACAGGAGGTTCCATGTGAACCTGAGGAAGAATTTTTTCACTGTGAGGGTGAAAGAGCACTGGAACAGGTTGCCCAGGGAGGTTGTGGAGTCTCCCTCTCTGGAGATATTCATGAACCGTCTGGATGTGTTCCAGTGTGATCTGCTCTGGGTGATCCTGCTCTGGCAGGGGGACTGGACCTGATGATCTTTTGAGGTCCTTTCCAGCCCCTGACATTCTATGATTCTATGTATGCTCTCTGTACATTCTTAAACAGAAAGTTACATTAAAAAGAGTCTCTTACAGAAGATAACATCAGTACTTTCTTGATGCTATGCTTTGCAGTGCATTCTTGAGGAGGCAGGAGAAGGTAAAGCCAGAAAAAATTGAGCTAGTTCATACCAGATGGGAATTCATTCCTAAGAAATGAGGTTTAAAATGCTATTACTTTTGCAAGTTTCAGTGGAGCTCGGAGCATGCTCATTTTTATTCCTTATCTCAAACACCACAAAATGGGGAGAATTAAGGGGATCCCTCCCAACCTGAAATACTTCCATTTTTCATTCACTATCGCGGTCTGTATTTGCCTGATGACAGATGTTAATTCAGTTCTCTTTTCCCCTGTACAGATGTGATTTACTAGATCATAAATCAGTCACTACTTTTGGAATTGCAACTAACAGATGTCCTCTTTAGAGATTTTAATATAAACACTGTTAACCCACAGATTCTTTTTGAGGAAATGCCAGTTGCACTAAGAATGCCAATTGGCATGAATGTAACTTGAACATTTGACATATTAATACATTTTTTTTTCCCTGAATGGAATAGATTTATTTTTTATAGAGAAGGCATGGCTGCTTTACTTCTCCATTAGAGCCCCAGCTTGCAGTATCTGTTTGCTTGCAATGATGTCATTAACTAGAAAACAGATGCACTCATGAGCATCAGAAATCAATCATAGCTGTTGGCACTTTAATAAACAGCTGCCTTCTTAAATGGTTTGGAATAAACACTGATCATCACCAGCTCTTTCTGAAGGAAGATCAGTAGGTTATAAAACTGCTGATTAGAGGAGGGGAAAACCTTGAAATTATGAACTTAGTGGTTGAAAACCTCTGATTGAGTTATTTTAGACTGTCAAAAGATTTACAGCAGAAAATAATTGCAAGATACTGCCTGCACTGTGGAATATCTGTCATATGGCCACTGGAATGGTGCCTGATATATTTACAAAAACTTTCTTCTTCGGAAATAGATTTCATGTAGTGAAGTAAATTGTATTAATAAGTCATTTATCAAACTTGAGCAGAGCAGAATATTATTGCTTCGTTGTGTGTTTCCAAAGGAATTTGTTTTAAAGTATCAAAATCATTGCTCCCAGATGTAAACTAAGGAAAAAAATGTGTTATACTTCTTCTGCTCAGGAGATGCTTCTGCATTGAGGGCCTTTATATGACCTGTGTAGGGGCCAAAGGATTTAGCTTTGAGATAGCAGCTGCAATTCACAAAAAGTGCCTGGAAAGAGGCGACCAAGTATCAAACAGTGGCACAGTGAAAGAGCACATCACAATTCTCACACAGTACTCAGATTAGCCTCCACTCTACCTTGCTAAGTAGCTTATCAACAGAAGAGATGTAAGAATAATTCTACAGCAAATGCTTCATATGGCTTAGTGACAAAAAAGGAGAGATATGTTACAATATATGCTGCTATTGCTCGTAATCTGCTTGTTCTGGCTTCTGCTGCTGCTGGATGTGCTGGGTATAACCTGCCTCCTCCATAGCTTCTGTGTTTTTTATGTACGTTGTGTTGTGCCACCAGGTCATAATCCAAACCTTTCATAGTGTCAGTGGACCACACTAGTGTAACTCTTGGTATTGTTGCAGAAAGTTCCTTGTATCTCTTTGTCATGGTACTGTAAAAACGTCTGCAAAACAGATTAGAGCTGAGAAAAGGAGTTTATCTGCCACTGAGGTTGTAAGCTGTGTGAGGCATAGACATAGGTTTGTCACGGGCCTTTTGTGCAAGGCTTTGCACTTGGGGATTGTGATCTATGGCTGCAGCTTTTGGGAACCAATACAGATGATGATAGTGATAAAATGGCATATATGAAAGTCTTACTGGATCCTTTGGAAATGTTACTTATCTCACCCAGAGCACCCATATATAGCAGATCCACACTGCACTTCTCCTATGAAAAAATATCTACTCTGGTGTGGTTATAAATTCTACTTGAAACCATATTCTTCAGCTGTATTATTTTATATTTAGGTCCTGTTCCCAAATGGCTTACAGAGGTCTACTGAATGATTATTCAGTGGAATCAACATCAGAACCTATCCTTTCCCCCTGGGGTCCTCATCTTTCTCTGCTCCTTGTCCCTGAGAATTTCACTGCAGCTGTTTTCTTCTTTCCCCTGTGCCACTCAGGCTCTGCCAGAGGGACATTTTCTCTCAAATCTAATGTTTCGTACTGCCGTAGTCCCTGGCAGCCAGGATAAAGAAAGAGTGAAAGTCCTTTGCATCTTGCTGTGCTGAGCAAAGCCAGTGCAAAGCAAATTAATCAGAGATTTTTAGGTGCCCAACTCTTAACAAGTTTGTACTGAAATTTTAGGGGATGGCACTTGGCAGAAAATGAGCAAATTTGGAAAGTATATTCCTGCTCTTGTAGGGAGCGATGATACCTTGTATTGTACCAATATTCAGGATTCTTTTTTCTTTAAAAGGCAGCTCTTAAGTCTTATGAATCTAACCTGAAGAAGGGATAGCCCAGAGACACCTCCTCTCTCTCTCTCTCCTGCTCTCACATTTAGTCTAACAAAGGAGCATTACTTTCTGTAATATGACTTGTTTGGCTGCAGCACCAGCTGTGATGTTCTTCTCTTGGGAATTTTTTCACACCTTCATTTCTTCATAGGAAGAGCCCCGGGACCTATAACTGCTTGAGTGAGTGCAAATCTCATAGCTGTGTGTACACACACAGCAAAGTTTTTTGTCTGTAGCTAATTTTGTGGACAACAACAGGCAAAAATTAACACACGACGGAAAGCTTTTCCCACTGCAGACTGTTCCCACAAGAAGAGCAGTACCTCACAGCCTTACTCTGGGAATTTCTGGTGAGTTCACTAATACCCATGACAGCAGCTGTCACGTGGTGGATGCCAAACCAATGCTTCATTCCTGAATATTTAACTATTTTAAATCCCAGTCCACCCTCCTTACAAAAGTGTCACATGAATGCTCTGTCTTTCAGGCTTTGTCTCTGTGGTGTTTAATGGCTGACTGTGATATCTGTTCTGGTGGGTATTGTCACCATGGCTGACTGGTGTATGCCTCATTTACTCTCCAAGAACTTTTCAATATATCTTAGAAATCCACTTAAGATCATGGTGCATAGTTTCTAGGTTTCATTAGCTGCAATACAAAAGAAGCTTATGTGCCTTTTTTTGTTGCTGCTTGATACTCACTAAAAGAAGCTCTCCAGGAAATGAGCAGTGTAGAGAGCTTACATTGAATTCTGTTATTAACATGGCTGTGTAGTGTCACGGAAGATATAATTCAGTGCAGCCTCAGATGAAAAATGATTTAAAAGGGAAGTTCCTTTTGCTGACTTCTTCGGGCCTGCTCATGAAAATCAGAACTCTGAATTTCAGCTGGCTCAGAAGAACAGAAAATAAATGAACTGGTTTTTACCTTGGCCTTGTACCCAAGTTATCAGAATAATAAGCTTGCTTTACTAATTTAGATTATGGGTATCATTGCTGCAGATTTTCATTTGTTCATTGTTAAACTGAATGACATACTCTAGAGAACTGTATTTCAATGCATATTTTTAATAACTCCAGATTTATATCTTCTTTTGTGGCACGATTCTTTAAAACGAAAGGTGTTCACAAAGGTAGTTCTGACATTCAGGACCAGGTGCATACATTACCTGTAGGCTGAAGTATTCACCGGAGGATGAATGTATTTTATATTTGGTGTGGTTTTCATGTTACAGACCTGAATTTAAACTTAACTCATTGAAAAAAAAAATTAAATTGCATGCTCCTGTTCTCATCCCTAGCCCTAGAATTAGGACTCTTTTTTATTAGACTCTATATAAATATCCCAATAATCACATAAGCATATTTTGCTGTCATTTTGGTCTGAACAAGGCAGTGTGTTACCCTAGATTTCATACACAATGAAGATGAGACTGTGAAGTTGAGGATTGAGGAACAAATCTCCTTTTTTAGGAAGTGAATTTCAGAATAGAATTCAATTTCAGAGAGGCTTCTATGCATGAGTAGCCTGGTGCGCTCTGAAGTGAGTAGTGAAATTCTGGTAGTTCGTTGGCACTCACAGTTGCAGCTGCCATTGTGCCCTTTGCCATGGCTCACACACAGCCTTGGATATTAAGGTGCTTCAAGAGAAAAAGTGGAGTAAGAGAGCACTTGGCAACAGAAAAGTGCATAGTATAATAGCCTCTCCTTCACCCACTACCCCCTATTCCATAACCTCCCTCCACGCCTTTGAAACTTTTTTTACTAAAGATTGGCTTGAAACCTAACTTCTTTTAACCTTGGAAAGTCCATTCAAATTTCTTGACTTTTAGCCTGTGTAATAAGCCAGGCTGGGTCCTTGTGCTTTAGGAAGCTTTGGAGCTGAACTTTCACTTTGTGGCTCAGATCTCCTTCCCGCTTTCTTTTTTTTCTTTTTTTTTATTTCTTTTTTTCTTTCCTTCCCATAAGCAGAGAGGGAATAGAATATAAAAAAATGAAGCAGGTGATTACCCTACATTTATCTCTGGTACATGTAGGTGTTTCGAAGTTTTCATTGGCATTACTGAAGCAGGAAAGTTTTGCCTCTATCCTAATCAGACCCAGAAGTAGGCATTCCCCTTTATTAAGTCCCCCTTCTAATAATAAGCCTGCAGTCAGTTCGTGATAGGTATATAACATATCTTGGGATTTACAAAGGATTCAATTACACCACTACAGCCTAAAGTTGTTTCTTTTTTTTTTTTTCTAACATGTTAAATTGCCTGCATCACTCCTGTTTTTTAAGCCATCAACTTGAGAGAGAGGAGTGATTGAAGAAGCTTGTATAGATTAAAGATCAGTTCCGTTGGTACACATAGTGCAACACTTTAATAAGAGTGTGCAGCTTGCTGGAAGGTGCTGCATAGCTAATTTATAGCAGGAAGCTGATGGGTGTCACACAGCACTACAGCACAGGTCCCTGTTTCATTGACTCACCAGCTGTGCAGGAGATTTTAGTTCTGTTAAGTGAAAAGTTGTCTTACCTGCATCATGATGTTAGGATACACACATCAGTAGATAAATGTCATGCATGGCTAATTAATTTCTCTAAAGGGCATGTATTGCACAGTATGCAAATGACAGGGAGACTATGTTGCCTTTTGCACACCAGTTTATTTTAAATGAAGCAGCTTGAAGTTTTTCCACAGCAGATTTGCTTAACATTGATTGAATATATAGACAAGCAGTGTATTTCCATATTAATCTTGATTTTTAATTCCAGGTTTTTACTTGTCACACTGAGGAGGCACACATCACTGGATGCATGTGCATAGACGAGGGTGAGTGCAATGTAATGTGTGTCCAAGCACTCCATCACTTACAAGGCCAGTAACTTTCTGCTTTGTTTGCAAACTGAGTGCCACTGTGATCCAGATTAATAAGGAAGCATATTGCATGTGACTGAAAAGAGAGAGAATCTCAGAAATCAGGCCAAGGGTTTCACATTATGAATATTGCAATTTCATCACCAAACCCAGGTCAAAACCAGTTAATTAGAACATAAATCCAAGCACCTGTCTGCAGCATTGCACACCTATTCTGACAGCAAGAATAACATTTTAGATGAATTAACAAAACTTCTAGGTCATCTGTCTAGGTAGTTTTCCTTCTGGGTTACACTGACCTGGATCAAAGCAGACAAACTCTTGAATTTTTGATTGTGGCTGAGAACTGGTTTTACAATCTGGAATTTATGAAGAAAAAGAAAACTCGTTGTAATTAAGCCACAAATCCACTCTTCTAAATCAGTAAGGAATCATCAAAGTTGTGTCTTTCCTCATTCTTCCTACAGGAGAAAGTGGCATACTTGATCTCAAAAGAACTCTTTAAACATAGCAGGGTGGCTTTATTCACTCATTGTTCTTTTACACAAGCCTGTCCTTACAAAACAGGCAATATTGTGTGGGGTTTTTTTCTCCCATTTCTTTTCCTTTTTTTTCCCTACCCTTCTGTTTAATGTTGACTTTTCTGGCAGTCCAGTGCACGTGATCCTGTCCCAACATTCTCCAACGTGCAAACTGTGGACAGCAAGACATTTCCTGTCAAAGCAAACAGGTTCCATCAGTTCGCACTGTGCTGCTATTTTTTTCTGGCAGCAGAGTTTCTGGTGGTTTGGGAGACAGGAGCACACATCCTGCACTCTTCAAAGTCACATCTGTTCCAAGAACCTTTTAAGATGTTTCCTCTTTTTTTTTTTTTTTTTTAATGTCAGTCCTAATGACTGGACACAGCAAATGTGTACAAATCCTCTGGTTTATAGAAGTACAATCTGGAGAAAGACAGAAGACTGGATTTGTGTCCTTTGTACTTAGAGTCAAATCCTGGGCCAGGAAAGGGAATTTGGTAGGGAAACAGATTATCTCCCAGCTTCTCAGATGATCTGAAGCAGCTATTCCTCTTTCAAACATACAGTTCTGGACTGTATGATACCTTATTTTGGCTTCCTTGTCACCTTTTGCCATTGATGTAAAGTGGGAGACAAAATTTACCTCTGCCAGATCTCATTAATGTTACTGCTATTGCTCACAAAGGATAATAATGAAAACTGTGTGATGAGGCTCTCATGTGATATAAACCAGCATCAGCTTAGAGACGTCACTGGAGGCATGACAGTTTGCATCTCCAGAAGGGCTACACCATTAGTCCATTTTATGATTGTAAGTTAATGAGCTTCACAATCATAAACATAACTGCATCAGTAATATGAGCACCAACGACAAACATCCATATCTAAGTGACACAGACCTCAGTCTTGTCAGGGCATTAGCAGAAAGAAATCTCCTTGGTATAACTGAAACTTTCACAGCCAGCCCCACAATGTGGCAGATCTACTTATGCCTGGGGCCTGGGGGCTGCTCTTTGCTCCTGCATGTAGAATAGCTAACCTGGTACTGGCAATTTGAATAGTGAGGTCTTTTGGCTGGTAACTAATCTGAACACTGCTGCAGCATTACAAATTTCATTTTCATGAATGACTGAAATGTTTGTCTGAAAGCAGTGGCTTGAAATGTATTTTGACTGGGGAAACAATGATCAGCCTCATTCACTGCAAGCCCACATCAGACATTCACATGACCTAGGATCATTGTAAGAGATCCTGGACTGTGCTTGCAACTTGCTGTGGATTTTTGCAGTTCTGAGCAGAATAACTCAGGGTGACTTACTTTTCTACCTCTCTCCCCACCAAATAATGCAATTTTCCTAGGGTCTCCACCAAGTTAGGCACCCAGATTTCCCTGAAACCCACCCCCAACCCCTTCACAGTCCTTTGAAAATCCCAGCCTAAATTCCAAGTTTTTTCCAGGTGGAATACACCAAACAAGTGGAATCACTGCTGACACTTCTTACACTTACACCTGAAGCTCATTTTCTCAGAGGAACTACTCACCACAAATAGCACAGAGAATGTAATTACATGTAACTTTTTCTATTATTTTTCTATTAAGGGATTCCTTAATGAAAAAAAAAAAAAAGTCTCACTTTTTAAATAACAAATGAAGAGAGAGATGTCTAAGCATCAAGAGGGTTTTAATTAGAAATGCTACCTGTAAGTACATCTAAACAGTTGGTAGCAGCCATGGAACACTTCTAATTATAATGATCATTTTGTTTTTCTCTCAGGTAGCTTGGCTCATTAATTATTTTTTTAAAAAAATCAAGTCTAGCATTCAATACTACAGTGCAATATAAAATTCAAATTAGGCTGATATCACTTCCAAAATATTATGAGCTGATTTGTATTAATGGTATTCCACACACACATATCTGCAAGTTATTGTCTATAAATAAATTGGATGTCATTGTCCAAACCTTTCAATTCCCCAAACTGATCTGTTCATACCGAGTTTGCATTTGTCTTTTCTAGATACTCAGCTACCCTGTCTGGATTTCCATCTGTATGAAAAACCTTTTACTCTTGAGTCCAGGCACTGTCAATGCATAGAGTTTATGCAGAAACATAGAATGGTTTTGGTTGGAAAAGACCTTTAAGAGCATCGAGTCCAACTATTACCTAATGGATAACCACATGGGCAATTGGGCTTCTCTCTGAGTGTGCAACTGTGATCCTGCAGGCACCCATGCATCTGGTCCTCCTGATTTATAGGTGTAAGGAGCTACAGGCTCCTTCAGGATACAGGAATGGAGAAGAGCCTTGACAGACTAATCAGTTGACAGAAAGCAGTCTGGCCTTTGTGAGAACACATGGAACAAAATGAAGACATCATAATGATGAGAGCAAACGAAGAGTGTGAAAGATCGTTTTCTGCAGACAGATGCTTTCTCTCTTTCCCCTTTATGGTTTACTGGGCAAACCCTGTCTACCCATCTCACACAGAAAAGCTGGAACAACTGACAACTGTGGTGGTCTTAAGGAATGACCAGTTCATCAGCTGGGCATGGGCTTTGGCCAGGCAGGGACTTGAAGCTGAAGGAGCATCTTGCTGTTCTCTTCTTGCCAATAGAGTCCATTGTAAATGAGAATGATTGTTTTTAGAGGACAGGAGGAGCAACATGTTCTGCAACCTTGGATTAGTCCTTGCATTTTGTTGTATATCAGTAGGTTGCCTTCTCTGCCAAAAAAGGGAACTCTGGGGTCTGACATGGCCATATTCACTTCTCTGATGGCAGTGAGAAATTTTCTGCTTTGATAAAACTGAGATGATTGATGTAGTCAATGCAAACAGCTTGATGTTCATTTTTTCTCCTATATTTGTTCTGTAGAGAGCAAAATACCTTCATGTATGTGGGCTTTCAATGCCACATTCATGAGAAATGATGCACTAGGGTATCAATAATGCTAAAGTGCCGCTCATGGCAGGAAGCACAGTACAGCAGTATCAGCCTTTGCTTTTCCAAAATGTGATGAGATGTTTGTCAAAGTCAGTCAATAGTAGAAGAAACTCCAGGTCAATAACAAGACTGGCACTAAATTCAATCCAGTTTTAGTGGTATGGAGAGGATGAATGGCATATTTTCTAATTGGTCCATGATGCCTTATCTTAAGCATTTATATCTCTGGGTTTTTGCGTATTTTACAATTCTAGATGTTTTCTGTGGCAGGATACATTTTGTCAGTGCAGTAAGCTCAGAACATGACAAGCAGAACAGTATTCTTTTCCTTTCTTGAAATAATATCCTCACGTGGACAGTCTCTCATGGGGATGAACTTCAATTCCAAAATTATGTTGGCTAAAGGAGGTCTGAGTTCAGCCTGCTAAAAATACAGGTCCTATATATTTGCTTTACTTTGCTCCTTTATGTCCCATTGACATAAATGAGGTCACAATAGAAAACTGCTTTGAATAAGACCCTGACAAAACCACTGCTTTGAGAAAGACCCAAGCTGCTCAAAAAGATATGCTGAAAAATGAGGCTACACAAAGCTTCCCACCACCTTCCTCACTCTCATCTCTGTCTGAGTCCATGTGCTCATAGTGGAGCCTTACAATCCCTTTGCATCTGGTTGCTTTGGAGGATTTTGATACCTGTTGGGAATATGAGGTGAGGCTTTCTTTTCTTGGTGCTATCACAGAGAACTATTGTTGAGGATTTGATGTGAAGGAGTGCAGAGATGTTAAGGAGCCTTCTAAGGGTAACGATGCACTGTCTCTTCTTTACGCTGTGCTATATTCAGTCCAGTCTTCATGTAAATGTGTTATCTGGATGTCTGTTCAGTGAGCCCATTATCTATACAGAAAGCATCTTTGCTTTCAAGTTGAATATTTTCAGAAGGCAGTTCTCCTTCTGGCGCTTTACTCAAGTTCACTTAGTTCCACAAAGAAAACTAAGCATGAAAAGTCACTCTACTTCAGCCTACTGCATTGGAATCATTGTGTGCTAGTTTTTCTTAAAGGAGAAAAGCAGTCACCACCCTTGGCCCAGCTTTAGATACTCAATCTTTTCTCCAACTTTGTTGATGTTTACCTACTCATTTGTTCAAGAGCAGCTTATCTTCACACTGTAAACAAAGATCTGGTGTTTAACAGTGTTAATTTGACAGTGTACAGTGCTGGCAACAACCCTCTAATATGTGGAGGTACCTTGTAAAATGTGTATTGAGCAGCAAAGCTGCATCAAGCTTAACAGGAATGATGCAGCAGTAACAAGATCCATTGAGTCACCACGTGGATGCAGGTCAGAATCACTTGACTCAGTAAATCATATACATGTGATGTGCTGAGCAGATTTCAGCACTGAAGTGTCTAAAAGGAGCAATTGGCTCTGGAATTTCTGTTCTGGTTTATAAGCAATGGGGCAACTGGAAAAATCTGTTTTTGTAAGTACAAAAGTCAAAGTACCAATTTGGTCAGTTTTACCTGAAAAAGTGCTCACACAGAAAGCTTCAGAGATGCTTGAATTTTGTAAGTTGAGCTTGTTGTTCTGCAATTTAGAAAGAATTTCTCTGAACCCATAGTTTACTTATTACTGGCAAATTCAGCTGGCACCTCTGTTTCTTGGAAATCCAGAAGAATTTATGTGGGAGATGGCGTGCTTGCTCTTGAATAAACCAGGGTAAAAATTATGGCTAAGGATGAAATTTAAGGTGAAATGAGGACTCAGGCTTGGAGCAAGAATGTTCTGAGCTATTTACTGTTTTCAAGTGCTTGGAATAAGTATCATATTACAGAGGGAAAATAATTATTGTAAACTTCTTCTAGTTCAGTATATATAATATGTCATAGACGAGATAAACTGTATTTAATTTTATTTTCTAGTTCTGGCTGTGTGCTGTTTTCTTTTGAGGGGGAGCAGAGGGTTTCCTAAGTCCTTTAGTCTTTAGAAATGTCAGAATCTCTTACAGTGCTGTACAGTATGTATATTTTTTCTCTCTGTGATCCAGAAATAATTGTGTTGTGACATGCTGAAATCTGAGGAGCTTCAGATGAACTAGTATCTTAACAAGTATGAATAAGTACTGAAGTATGTTGTGTCTTACAGGATTTTATATTGGATTTTATTTGCAACAATGATGTTGATAACTCCTGTCACTCATTTGCAACTTATGTACCAAGTAAATAGCTGCATTGCACCTGTAGAATAGAAACGTTTCTCACTTTCTCCTCTTCTACTCAGGACCATGCATCACATAGTGGTGATATAAAAACCAGATGCTAAAGTTGGCATTTTATGCCAGCAAGAAGCAGCTTCTCTGCACAAGAGTGTCTGGTGTGTTTGCACATCGCTGCCTTCTATGGGAAGGCATCAGAGCATCACAGCTGTCTCAGAACTGCAGCCAAAGCTGAGAGGTCTTTTTCAAGTCTTCAGATGTCTGTGATTTAGTACTTAGAAGAACAGGGATCTATAGCTGGTTTTGCTGCCAACAGAAAGTTCAACGGTTCAAAGTTCATCGACAGATGAGGTGTCTTTCTGTGTTAATAGGAGTTTTGTGATAAATGCTAGTGCATTGAGAGTTTTACCTCAAAATGTCTTTGTTGACAACTCAAAAGTCAGGAAGGCTTTGGGGTTTTATTATAAATATTAATTTGGTTATATGCCGGTGGGACTTAGCACAGACCCAGCATATGTCATTCTTCATGGGTTTGACGTTCAGGAGGAATGTATGCTGTCAGAAGACATTTATACAGCACATGCTATGTCCTGGTAGTGGCCAACTCACTTTAACTTTAATTGTATATGAGTTTTGCTTGACAAAAACTGCCAGATTGAATTCACTTTCGATTGTCATTTCCCCTGAACTGCTCCAACCCTCCCACCCCACACCTGAAATACACTTAAATGATTAAAACAAGTGCCGAGATACAGTCATTAATAAAATGTTAATGAAATCAGAGCCATTATACTTTAAACAGTATTTCCCCATTGAAAGTCTGCTACGAAGCTATGGATTCCAAATAGCTTTCTGGGAGGTGTTGTGGTAGAGCAGAAACCTACACCCTGGTGGAAACCAACCTAAGACAGGATGTCTAAGGTCTGCTAATGCTTATCTGTAGCCTGCTCTGCACTGATGGTGGAAACAGTTTGTAGAAGGTGAAAACCCCAAAGATCATGGCACATTCTGAAAAAGAAAACTGAATCACTGTATTGATGTGTTGATTATGTTTTGTAACATCAGCATATGGAACAGGACATTATCAAAGATATTTGGGGGTTTAGCCAGCAATGACAAGAGGCATCTGCATTGCTCCTGGTACTGAATTGCTCTGCAGTCCTCATGCTCAGTCATTTCTAACGTTTCTCTCAGGTTTCTGGGCTGGTAACAGGGAAATTTGCCTACAGTTGGTCTCCCATTGCTGTATTGACATTTTCCCTTTTCTGGCTTAAAAATATGCCTACACTGTGACTGCAATTTGTGTCCTGTCTGAAAGGAACATTTACTGCCTGTACTCACCTGTGAACATCACTTGGCATTTTAGGCATGTGGAGGTAGAACCAGAACTGTCTGATGACTCCGTGGATCTGGGTGGGATGGGCAGGTAGCTCCCTGTCTGCATCCTCAAGCCCTTACATGAGGCTTGGGAGAGGAGAGGATTTAATCATGGTTTCCTGCTCATGAGGATCATTGCCTCTCCTTTCTCTCCAGGGGGACAGACACATGGGAAGTAATGCCAGTGATCTCTTTATGAATTATCTTCCTTGAGGATTTTCATGGGATGGTCTTAGCACTCTAGAAATTGCTATTACTGAATCACAGTCTTCTGGAATTTGCCTTTCAACTCCTTAAATTGCACTGATCTCTTGCTGGCATAACAGTTACTAACCTTCAGTTATTTATATGCCGGTAGCCTGTCCTCTTTTTTGTCACTGCTTTTCCATACTGCACATATCCATTTCATTCAACTTGACTACCTAGGACAAGAAATGTGTCCACTTTATCATTTTTATTGCTCTCTTCAGTAGTGTCTCTAGTTTATCAATGTACCTTCTATAGAGGAGAGCCCTAAAACACATATACTACATCAACCTTGAGCTGAGTTTGTGGAACTGGAAATTAATCACCTCCATGGTTTAATCCACTCCCTTCAGGTGCTGAAGAGCTTCTGCTAGGTACTGGTGCTTCCAATTTCTAGTGAGAAACTATGAGCAAAAAGTTCTCAAGTCATAAAATTAGTTTCTTATATCTAGAATTAAAATACTTTATACTTTCTGCATGGAAGGATTGTGCCCCTCACTCATTTTCAATCTTTCTGTTAGTGTTCTCCTGTTGCAAAACTTCCCTCCAATTTTTATCTCTGCTTGACATTATTTTTATCTTTGTTTGTAGAATTTTGTTTTCATTATTTTTCTCCTGTTCCTGGTAAAAAAAATGCCTAAACCAGAATTTGCCTTTGATTTCTGCCCATCATTTAAAATGTATTTTCTGTAACCTCTCTGTCTATTCTCTGATGTAAATGTGGCCATCTCCAGAGCCTACCCAATTATTCTCTGTAGATAAACCACCATTCGACTGGGACAATAGTGAGTAAGATACTGCTCTATAAATATGGTTATTGTTTTCATCTGCTGTGTTATCTAACAGAGCAGACAGAAACATGTCAGTATGTAGGACTTAGAATGATAAGTAGAGTGTGATTCACCACCACCAGATGACAAAGGTTAACCTAGAAAAAAAAGCAAAAAGCCTTCACCTCCTATTGCTAGAGATCAGGGAAAAAAATATTCTTTTGCTGTGTGTGACCAGAGCAAAATTTTGTGTGTTGCTTACCTGCATTATGTGCCCTGCTCTAATTTTATGGGTGTTTTCCTCTTTTGTGAGAGAGATGCACTCTGTCTTCTAAACTTACAGCAGTGCTTTGATACAGATCTCATCTTTTAAAAGAAAGAAGAGGCTTAAACTTCTGTCCTCTAGATCCAGACAAAAATCCTATGTATGTGCATATGCATTGTGTAAAACTCTCCTTCACGTATACAAGACAGAGGTGCACAGTGAGGTTGAATGATAGTAGCTCCAGCTCTCATGTTCAGAGAATTCATGACTGGAAACCAAAATTCTGCAGGTACCATTTCCACAACTTTCATTTCCCACCCCCTACTCCCACCCAAAAAAAAAAAAAAAAAAAATCGGTTACAGTGACCCAAAAAACAGAGGGTGAGGAATGAAGGCATGGCATGAGTCAAACAAAAGAAAGAGCTTAGAGCTGTAGTACTTTAGTTACAACGTTGCATCAACATATGACTTCTAAGGTACCACAATAATATCTAACATAGACCAACAACATAAGAGTTATGAGTCTGATTATCTTTGCTATTGGCTGCTCATGAAGTGACTGACTGCCCAACAAAACTAGAGACCATTGTATCGATTAATTTATTTCTTAGATAGTTTATGGTTTGATTATTTTTAATCCTATTTAACTTTTAGTTTGTAGAGGAAACAATAGCTTATGTTCTAATGCAATCATGAGGGAACACCTTTCAAGTTGGACCCTTATTAGGCTATTCCACCTGAAGTCACTAAGATGATCGGGAAGCAATATGTCATAAATTGTCTCTAGTGCTTTGGCAATACATGCTATATTCATCTCTGCTTAAATACAGTTCTGAACCATAACTTCTGCTGGGAGACATGGCAATATTATCAGGGAATGATTCACAGCATTAGATGCTGCCCTCCCCTTGCAAAACATCTCCTCTGCTACAGTGTTTTGTTGTGTTTTTTTCATTTATCGCATTAATGTGAGTTGTGAGCAGAGTTCCAGAGGCAATGTATTGCATACAGGAGTTGTTATAGAACATTAAGTCCATCTCATAATTAAATGCTCTATCTATTTTCTTGTAAACAATAAGCCCATAAAAGAGGTAATAGAAAAAAATGATGTCCCGAGTGTAATGGTTTATACAAAATATGGCCAAAAACTCAGAGCATTAGAGTGTGCTGGAAGTGCCAAGTCCTTTGGCTTTGTCCTTAACCCAGTAGAGTAAAGTTAGCATCATCCATGGGCTTTTGAACACAACAGATCGTCTCTTCATGGGTTTTGAGCATTGCATGGCATCCCCAGCTAATGACAGAAAGAATACATTTCTCCAGATACAAAAGCACTTTAAAAAGAGAGTTTTGTAATCAATTTAAAAGCTAGACCTGAATTAGTATTAGATTTTCCTTATGTTTAATTAAGTCTAATTAAACAATGCAGACATCTTCCTGTCACCTGTGGCGTGATTATGTTAAATATTTAATGCTTGTGAAGGATTAGACTGCACATCTAATCTATATCTAGCAATCTGTTCTCTCTCTGGAGTATTTTTTATTTAGTTCTGCTTTTGTATAATGAGTTGCATTTCAAAGGAAATTGTTAACTACTTTGGTGGGCAGGGGGACATGTCATGCTGTACTGTTTGGAGAGGAGAATATTGCTAACTAGGCATGCAGCACGCAGGGTGCAGTGCACTGCAAACATGGTGCAGCAGGGCTGGAATGCTCTGCTTTTCTGTGAGGAGAAGGAAGCAAAATCAGACCTTTCTGTTTGTTTTAGGAGCTTCAGTATACCCCTTTTCCAGAGCATAGCCAAATGATTAAGGACTTTGAAAATCAGAACACAGGGTTCACATTGAAAATATCCCTTGCAGCGCACACACATTTCAAGGTTGCACATTTCTTAGACTTATTTTCCCAAGGGGCTGTCAACTGTGTAATAGAAAAATGTATTTGTACATCTCTCCCCTTCTGAGCCCCCTCCTCCTTCCTAATCTTGCACTGCCTCTGAAACACAGGAATGCATTTGTACATATCTGGTCACTTCTTGGGATAAACCCCCTTAAAGGAGAAGCCAGAAGATGTGTTCCTGGGAGCAATCGCTTTACAAGATGGGTGTTTGCAACTGGTCCTAATAATCATCTTCTGTAACAAAACCAATGAGAAAAAGAATTATTCAGCCATTGATCAAAAAATGGGGTAAATATATTCTTATTCAAGCTATAAAAAGCACATAAAAATACTTCTCTGGCAGTTTATTTGCATTAGCCATTATTTGCATCTAAGGACAAAAGACAAATACACATAATTATTTTTCAATTGGTTGGGTCTGTGTCTGTGTAATCATTTTTTCACAGTATATGAAGCCCTTTCTCAACAGACCATAACAGTAATAGCTATTTCTTATTTACAACTCAAGGAGAAAAACCAGCAACCCAATTTTATTATGCAGAGTGAACTTTTCCAAATTAAATTAGCAGAGCTATCGTGGTGGCCCATAGTAAAGTGATGAGTTGTTAGACTGTTGGCAGAGATAGTATCAACTCTTTCAGGCTTCCTAACAAACACCCTTAAAAATCACAAGCAAAGGCTTTGTATTGCATTTTGGTGAAGCATGAAAACATGCATCCCCTTTAGTCAAAACGAGAAGGCTATGTTGTAAGAAGCAGCAAATGGGAAGAGAAAATAGCCCCCTAAAACATGCTGATCAAAAGCAAAGCCCAGTCAGATGGAGAAGAGGTTTTCATTGCTGCAGTTTAAGTACCTTGAACATGGGTAGCTTTGTGGTCTCTAGGTAAGCCCACGTGCTTTGATCTGCAGAAAGTGTAATGTTCAAGGGGGCTTTATGAGATGGAGCTCAGTAGGGTAACCTGAGTCAAACAATAATACTTGAACAAATGAACACACCCACTGATCTGGTGCTGGAGGGGGGCTCCGACTCAAATAACGTCTTCCTGGCACCTGTTGGGAGGCTAGATCATGTATATTCAACAGCCTAACTGGCTTCTCAGAAGTAACTTTGCACTTATGTAAAATTAATAGGGTATTCATAATGAAATCCATGCAGCATCTTATTAAAAGTGCTCTGTCATTGAAAGTAGAAGGTGGAGGCTTTTTAAACTGGGGTTTTGTTGCCCTCTAGTGAATGAGGTCAGCATTATGCATGTGAAATTATTTTGATCACTGCATAATTAATGTGTTCTGAATTGGTACAAAAGTGCAGCCAAATTGCATCCTGTTCCCACTTGAATTACTTAACCTACAGATACTGTTTCTTACAATGTGTTGCTTCCTTGCCTCATCCTTTTTTTTTTTTTCCCCCTTCCCTTTCTCTGCAATGAGGATGCATGATTGTGTGGGTACCGTGATAAGGCAAGGTAGCCAGAGACAAGGAATAAATCAACTAAATGGATCTGCAGCACAGTAGCTTTAATACATTGGTATATACTTAATATGTCTCCTGAAAAGAATGTCTAATTATACTGTCATGGCACAAAATGCATTTTCAATAGTGATAAATTATGCCATCATTTACTTTCTGAGAACATGCTCAGATTTATGAAAGATTACTACAGAATTATCATGCTGGGATTAAAAAAAAAAAAAAAAAAAAAAGCCAAATGCAGTTATCATTGGCACATCAGGAAAGAAAGGAAGGGGAGGGGAAAAAAACCCCTCCAATAGTGAGAAGGATAGTAGAACTGATAAAATGTTATGCAGCATGATAATATGCTGCTATGGAATGAAATTCAGCTTTATGTTGTGCTCTCATTCTGACTTCATTACCTGCTGGGGTACATTTTTGGGGCTTAGAGGAGATTGTTCCAATCCTGTCTATACTTGGAAGCCACTGGACCTAATTCTTCAATGACTTGAAGTTGACATTTTTGCTTATCTGGTACAAAAGCAGTGTGAGGTTGTAGCAAGCCCCAGAACAGCACATCAGAAAATATGAATTTATTCTCAGCAGCCTTTACTCCAAACAGCCACCAGCTCAATGTGAACTGATCGTGCGTGCATAGAGGCTGCTGTTGTTGGACATACCTTTCTGACACGTTACTTGGAACCCATATTCTGGAGTTTTCAAGGGGTTTAATCCTTATTCCTCATTTATTTTTAAGGAAATGTACAAAACTGATGCAATTTTGTGGCATCCTATGCTGCCATTGCCATAGCCTGTGTTGTGCCTTCCAAGCAGAGTGTGTGGAATCTCTCCTACCTGCAGGCTCAGCAGTAGGTCATCATGAACCACATCTACTCCACCAGTTCCATCATCTTCAGAAAGAAAAGGAACTCTTCCATTCAGGATGTAGTCCTTTGTGCTTTTCCCTGCATCATATATAATACCAAAATAAGGAAATCCTTTCCATTTTACTACACACTCTTGTGCCAATTCCTTTTTTGAACTAATTCTTTCCTCATCTGAAGGCATTTATTGTGGAATTAATTCAGAATTTTTTTTTAAACTATTATTATAGGATTTTTGTTCTTTTTATTGCAATGGTATTGGGAACAGGATTTATTCCTTCCTACTAAAGGCACTGCACTCCTGTGTAGGATTAGAGAATACAGTGTTGAAACAATGGCTATTAAGGATGAAGGTACCCTCATAATGGTATGGGAGTGGGTAACCCAGTGAGGTCAATTAGGGGTTCAGATAAGATTCAGAGAATGACAACCAGGTCCTTTATTGACCACTCTGGGAAAAAGATGCTGCTTAGAAGCAAGGAGATAAATAAAATGTTATGGTGTTTGCTGTGCTCCATGAAAAACAGAGAGCAGGTAAGGATCAATATTCTCCAAATAGAAAGGACAAAGTTAAGGGGAAAAGTATCACTTTCCAAGGTAGCAAGGTGTACACAAAACAGCAGCACAAAGTCTGAATTTTCCACATAGACCAAGCTTTGCTGGCGGCCTGGTAAAAGTGGTGTGGACACCCCAGGTTACCCCCAGTTTCCTGTGCAAATCTATGGTGATCTCACCTGGAAACTTTCATGACAGTATTACTTGAACACATAATTTATAGTTCTGTAGAGACATCTATTAAAAAGCTTTTTTGAGAGGGCACGAGGTGTTCCTACTTTTGGTATAGATTTTTGGTTAGTTTGTGTGGGTGGTTTTTTTTTTAACTACTGAGTGTGTAGACTACTGCTGGCATGGGGCAGTTGGGAGAAATGGGACATTGATCAAAATTCTTTTATGGAATAACACAAATATACTTAGTGCCATATAGCATTGCCCAAGCAGTCTCACTGAATTAAAGAAGCCTTCCCAAAACTACAAGATATGATTGAGTGTAATAATCAGAGCTGGCATATGTAAAGCATTGACAAAACCCCCCAACTATTTTCTTAAACAAATGAAATGCAAATATAACTCTAAGGGCGTGAGACACTTGCTACATGTCCCAGAGCTAAAGCAAACAGCAAAGCAACCTGTCTTTGAGTAAAGTTGCTTTCATTGTCTGCTGCTGTATGAGAGATTTCCAGCAAATTCTCTGTGGTCCCATTCTAATTTTCCACCTATTGGCTGTTTTTATTTGCTCAGCTATTCCCTGTAACAGCATTCTCAGTACTGTCAGATGATAACAGCAGTTACAGTAATATATGGTGTACAGCCCATAGCCAATAATGTCACCGCTTCTGTTTGTTCTGCAGCATATGTGATCTAAAGCCAGGAATGTGAAATAAAAATGTATATATTATTGACTGAGATGTTAGAACATGAGAACAGATTCTGGTCTTCACTGTCCTACTGCCAGGGTGAGGTGACAGTATTGACTTCAGTGCCACTCGATGACATTTTGCTAAGCGTAATCGAGCTCAGTTCAGGCACATTTTATCAGCTTTGCTTGATGTATGCAGCATATTCTCATAACGTGTAGCACCTAGCACTGAAATGCTTTTCAAGTTATAGCTCATTTTTAACCACTACAAGGTATTTTCTTATGAGCAAACATGATTGGCAGGTGTTTTCATTAGACTAAGTTACCAAATGGAAATCAACTCTCATTTTGAAGAAATTTGAATTTTTAGCAAGTTTATACCTCTGGTCACTAGCAGGTACCTGGCCATAAGAAAATTAACAGCTTTAGTATATTTTATAAAGACATTTACATTCATCTTCTTCATGCTTTATACTTGTTCTCTAACATTTTTTTCTCATACAGTGAATTTTGCTTTCCCATCTGACTTTACATACTCTCTGGACAATGAAATCAACAGAGAGGACGTCCTTGAAAAGTGCTGTTTGCTGTTCATGAAGTTCAACATTACACTTATGTTTAAATTTTAAAATATTATTGCAAATGTCACAGTGAAGGTTGAAAGTGTTTCCTAAATAAGTGGCAACTACTTCAGGGGGTTGTTGTTGTTGTTAACAAAATGTGAGGAAGAACAGACCCACAGTTATGGTTTTGCTTTCTTTTTGCTGTTTACTAAACACAGAGGTGATAATTGCTTTGTTTTGTTCCCGCTGGCATTAGATCAGAAGTTCTTTTCATTAGACATGTAGGCAACTGACATACTTGCTCAGCTTCTCCAGCGTCATCAGATATAGTCTCAGCTGGTTTTTGTAACTCAAAATGAAGGCTACGTTTGGTTCCAATAAGTATTTTTGTAATTGAAACCCATTTTAAGAGTCAAGTGTCTTTTCCCCTTTATTGATTAATAGAAGCACAAATGCACCAAATTTCAGACTCCAAGATCATTTGAGGGTAGTAGAAACGATCTGACCTCCAGTCCCTGAAATTCTCCACTGCAGGAACCTGTGTCATGAGGTTAGAGCATATCCATGACTATAAAATTAGATTAGATTTGCACTATGGATTTTTTAAACGTTTCTGGACAGTCCTAGCTTTAAAAGGTAAAGCTATCCTGAATGTTTCCACACTTGCTAATCTTCACTTTCTGTTTATTTGAAAATTATTTTTCCTATTATTTATATTTAGTGAACCGTATTTATTAAACCGAACACCATTTATGCAGAACAAGTATTAGCTGTGGCACAAAATGACCTACTGAGCTCAAAGTAAAAGGGAAAACAGTTGTGCTAATAATATCTGGCTTCACTTACATCTGCAACATGAATCACTAGAAAAACTGCTTGTTTCTATTACTGAATGGAGTTGAAACAGGACATTACCAACCAAAGAGAGAGAGAATTTATGCATGGGCGTTTGTTCACAAATGGCTTTCAATACAATGAGTAATTAAGGAAGTCATATCTCACTGGGTTGTTTCCAACACCCACGTAGCACTTATTTTCAACCCCAGCTCAAAAATGTCATCTCATCATTAGTGAACTTTAGTATCCTAATTGCTGTAGAGCTTTCACGGCTTGCTGCATGAAGTCTGGATGACCTACAAATTATTACCCATCTTTTGGTGAGTGGGAATAATGGAGTAAGAACTTGGAAGTTGCTTAATATATTCAGACATTATAGTCCTGATTAATATTGTGTATTCTCATCATGCATCTGCGTAGCCTGTTGAAATGTTAGCATTGTAGAAGGGGAGTAAGCAGATCTAATCTGCTGTTTCAGAGCAAAAATCTAGTTTTGAATTGTTGCTTGCAGAGCTGCACGCAGAAGTTGTAAAAGTTGATGCAGAATAGTTTCAAGCAGACGGAGAGTCAAGATTAGGTGAGTGGGAGAGTGAAGCAGAGCATTTGACTTCTACTGTAGCAATGGGTTTAGAGGGAGAACAGAGTGTGGTTAGCAGGATTACTCTGGTTTGAGCCAGTGCACCTTGGAGGCAAAATTTTGCCTAACAGTGAATTATTTTGACCGGAAAGAGACAATACTTGGATTTTCTCACACACATTCCCAACTGAGGAACACTTTCTTTGGCAGGCTGTGGGACTGACTCTCATCGATTCAGAACAGGAGGACACAGTCTCAAGCTGCACCAGGGCAGGTTCAGGCTGGGCATGAGGAAGAAGTTCTTCACGGAAAGAGTGATTGCCCATTGGAATAGGCTGTCCAGGGAGGTGATGGAGTCACCATTCCTGGAGGTGTTTAAGAGGAGGCTGGATGAGGCACTTAGTGCTATGGTTTAGTTAATTAGAAGGGTTAGGTGATAGATTTGACTCGATGATCTTAGAGGTCTTTTCCAACCTGGTTAATTCCATGTGATTCTGTGATACAAAGAGTAAAATTCAATGACTTCATATTTTAAAAGAATACCTGCAAATTTAAAGGGAAAAGATAACTCCCTTTTCTGCTGTAATATTCCTTCATTTTCTCAGCCAAGAAAGCTCTGATCTCCAGTTACTTCCTTTAGAAACTGTAGTAGTGCAAATACAGAAAATGGATGTTTGCTGTCAGCTCTTAAAATCTCCAATGCTTGCTTCATTAAACTCCAGGCAAAATCTGAACTGGTGGTTCATGTATACATTCTTCCCTTTCTGCATTATTTTTCAGTCCTCTTTTCTATTTATTCTTCCTTCTTATTAGTGACTCTGAAGATATTTTGTACCTTGTGCACATATTTTCTTATTAAAATACAGAAGTAAATATTGCTCTTAGCTGTTTTGGAGTAAATCCAGAATTAACTTAATGCTGTCATGGAGCTTTCTTCATTTTTGTAGTGCTATATATCAACACTGAGCCAGAGTCCCAGCATAACATCAAATTTAAATTCTAGACAACAAAAATATTTCAGTGAAACGTTTTTCCATTTTTTCTCATTAATCAAAACAACACATTCCACAGAAACACGAGCTCTGAGCATTCTCCTTGTAAAAAAAATGAAAATTAATTCTCTTGTTCTAAAATGTAAATCTCTGGAACCTGAATGGCACATCCTAACTACCTACAAATCAGATTCTTTTTCCCAGTACACTTCTTTTCTGGTTTTGTTTAATTACAAAAACCTAAAGCTTGTCACAATCTCAGTATGACACATCCAACAGAAAATCAGATTGCTGCCCACCTCTATTAGTTTCTATAATGGTCTTCAACTAGAAGGAGGAAAAATGAAGCATTAGGAACAAAACTGTTTCAGTGACAAGATGCATCTAAACTTCTTATTTTCTGACAAAGAAGAAGAATATCTTTACTTCTCCCTGTGCTGCTTTCCAGTTGTCTGACAGTTACTTCTCTGCCTTCTTCAGCGCCAACAGAAATGAAAATATAAAGCTTGGTTTGAAAACCGCAAATACATTTCTCTGGCTGTGTGATTGTGCACACTCAGGCTGGGTATGGGTTTTGTATGGTGCCAATTAAAAATCTATATGTATCAAGGCTTAGGGTTTTATCTGACCGTGCCTTGATACATATTTATAAGAAGAAGGTGTACAATTTTGGGGAGTGCTTTTTTTCTCCTTCAGAGAAGCGGTAGGTTGGTGTGTGTCTTACTTGACAGATAAGGGTGACGCTCACTCGAATACCATCATCAAACCCAGCATACTTTGACAGAACAGGCTTCATAAATAATGTGCATCAGTTTTTACTCTGTCAGTGTAAATGCATATCCTCCAGTACCAGTTTTCACTTGTTTCATCCAGAATGTCTAAGAGTAATGAATAAATCATAGTCTTGTATACATGTATGTATGCATATATATGTATGTATATTTATACATAATTCATGTCATAAATATCTATTTTGGTCTGGCACAAAGATTATATAGAAAAGTGGAGGTATGCTATACAGATACTGGTCTTTACTTGACCTAAATGATCAATCACAATTCAGATGCTGTAGATTATTTAATTTAGCCAGAAAATTAGGTGAATGCAGATTATTTTTATTGTTGATGAAGTCTTTTTGGTGTTGGTGAATTGTTTTGCTTATCTACAAAGAACATACAGTGTTCATGATCACCACTGGAAAGTTCTTTTGCTCATCACTCCTGGCGGTTTCCAGTCATTAATTGGCCCCCGATTGCTCATTAAGTTTTTCTCAGCCTGCCAGTTCTTCTAAGCTGTATGTGGTGCTTCCTTCTGCCTTCTCTCTTTGGTCTTCTTGTCACATAAATCTTCAGAAACAAGAGTCATTGCCTTTCCTTCTATGTGTCTCTGCTTTAAAAAGTGGCACTAGCAAGGGTCTTGATTTTGTTTCAAGTTTCCGGTTTCATGCAGGGGCAGGAATCATTGATGTGTTCCCTTCTCGAAGCAAGACCTATTTTGCACGGAGGTCCATTTACTGAGCAGGTTTTACTCCACTTTGCCTCAGTGCTATTTAACCTGCTTCTGATTTAGTATGCTAAACTTGTTAACTACAGCACAAAATCATAGAGTCATTTCAATTGGAAAAGATGTTTAAGATCCTCCAGTCCAACCATTATCTAACTCTATCAAGTTTGGTGTTCAACTATGTTCCTCAACACCACATCTACACATCTTTTAAACACCTTCAGGGATAGGGATTCAACTACTCCCTTTGGTTGTCTATTTCAGTCTTTAAAAATCCTTTCAGTGAAGAATTTTCTTCTAAGATCCAGCCTAAACCTCCCCTGGGGCAAGTTGTGGCCATTTCCTCTCATCGTATCACTTGTTACTAGGAAGGAGAGACCAACACATTGAATCATTCCTGTTGGAAGAGACCTCTAATATCACTGAATCCAACCACAGAATTAGCCATGATTTAGCCTTTCTAGTTGAAAAAGAATGGCTTTCAGCTTTTCCCCTCTGCTCTGTCTTTCTTCTCTCCATAGAACAAGAGATGGTCTTTGTTTTATAAATCACCATGCAAATTCCCATTGTTAATTTGCAAGCTGTAATTTCCACAGTGTTGCAACACTTGAGTACTGAAGCACCTGAAAAACAAATCTGCATAGAAAATGTACAATATTGGCTAGAAATTGGCCCACAGGACTGTGGGCTGAAGAGTACAGTTTTCTGTGTCACTTACAGCAAAGAAAATAATCTAGATTTCACTAATGTATAATTAGTACCCAAGAAGGAATATCTTCATTGGACAGGAAGAAAGGAAGGGAAAAGAGTCCTCAAGAGAGAGGTCTTTGACTAGAGCTGCTGGTATCATCACAAGATGCTATTGGATTTTAGCAGATATGATACACTAATAGAGGCACTTGTCCCACAGTACAGTAAATGCCTGTGTGCTGGGGCTCCCAATGCACTAATTACTCTGTTTAACACAAAGACATTTGTGAAACAGCACTTGGAAAGAAAAGCCAAGCTGTGTAATCTCTATGCTGTGGGATTCCTACCAATGCCGAGTCCAGGACCAAGTTCCCATCACGTGAGAATAAATGCCAAATGACTTCTCTATTTTGTTCTTTCTTCATTATAGTTGATATCCAGGATGATGTCTGTTGAAATATTTGCAGTCTATCTTGTTCTGCCCAAAATATGGACCAGTTCATGAGACTCAGAAGGTCCCAAGTCTAACACACTTCAGTATACCCTAGGACAATTTTGCCTTTTAAATTAAACCTGATTATTTCCAGATTCTTTGCACTCCTGATGACTAAGACAGGTGAGCTGTTGTTAAATGCACTCAAGTACATCAAGGGAAGATGGAGGAGATGCACTTACCAAAGATGGATTTTACATTTCTGCTTAGGTACTAAATATGGGCTTGCATTTTCAAGAGGGTTGTATAGCTGCTAAGATTTTGACAACTGGGCCATACCTGGATGAGCAGATCTTTAAAGAATCGTGGCCCTTCTGCAGCTGTCTGATGGGAAGCTGATTCTTTCACAAAGAAAAAAGTGAAAAAGAAAAAAAAAATCAGTTATGGTTGCTAGGAGTTTTGCCTGAGGCCTGGAAATTGAAATTTTATTCTACCCATGCCTGCAGCAGCACAGTAGATCAGCGTAGAGTCTATAGACCCTGCAGTCTCAGCATGTACACTTCTCACCTGCTAAGTTCACCTGCACTGAATTACATACTGACACCTCTGAGCTGTCCCAAATGCCCAAGTTAGAAAGTGTACAGACCTTGAGAATATTCTGAAGTTGCCTACATTTGAAGTTTAGGCTGTCCAGCTGACTCCGATTTGCAAAATAATGCACGGAAAGTTGTGCAGAGAGAAATAAGGACAAATCTCTTTAAATTATTCCTAGCCTCACTTTTTTCCTAAAGATAGTTTGTGATGTTATTAAGTGACTATTAATGCCACTGTCTGGCCTTCTTTAATGACATTTGCCATTAGTCAGGGCTGTTAAGCCCAGCTATGTGTTTGTATCTCTGCTGGCCCCAGCCGGCTATAAATATCATCGCTGTACATTGCTGTTGAGAGCTCTGTAAATCACTCTCTGGGTCAGTCAGTTGTGAGGGCTGCTTGCTCTAAGATCCAGTGCTCAATGTGCCTTTCAAGGGGCACGTGCAAGTTAAAGCAGGGCAAGCAACAAAAATCTGCAGCAAGAAGAGCAGTGAGTTTCAATGGTATGCTGCTCCGTGAAGGGAAGGAAGGATCTGCTGCTGGATCCAGAGTTCAGTGTGATCAGATGGTGTTTTCCTCTGTAGCTCTGACCTTTAGGGCACATTTCTAGAGATCTTCCTGCTTCAGACAACTGCCATAAACACAGGGCTGGAAAGAAGGCACACCAGACTCCCTCAAACGCAGGGCTGGAAGGAGCCCATGCTCAAATTGACTGCATTCCAAAGTGATTTCATTGCCACCACATCTAGCCTTTTATCTGAGTCAGGAATATGATTAATTCAAGTTATGCAACTGATTATCAAGTTGTATGTTTAAGTAAATTTTTTTTAAAAAAGATTGCAAATACGAAAGGAGCTTCATTTGCAATCTGAAGATGAGTATGAAGTAGCTCAGCAGCACGTTCCACCTAGTGTGGGCTGCTGATGGCTGGTGAAGACTTGAGCAATCTCTGTAGAACAGAGCAGTGGCTTTATTCACTGTTTGGACTGGTGACAGAGTTACAGGTTTTGAAGCAGCATTTGCATTTCCCAGTCTGCTCTGGGAAAATAGGTTTGGGGAAAGGTTAAACTCATTTCTAATTGAATATAGCATCAATGAGGGGAGAAACGAGAAGACAAAATGCATAAGTAACACTGAATCTAACCTCTGGTTTCCTTTGCACAAACCGTCCTTGTTTCAAGTATCAGAGAGTGAACATAGTGCGAGTTAACAACTCTACACCAGCCCTGTGCTTGCTGTGCAGTGTAAGCAGCTCCACTTCAAGCCTGTGTCCAAGAATGTCCAAAGGAAGAACTGTTTTGGGAGTGCAACAGATTCATCCCAGACTATGTGTGCTTAGGTGAACTGCAGTTAATTTAGCTTAGCTGTCCAGAATTCAGTGGTACAAATTCAGAGTTGAGATTGAGTTTGAGCTTGTTGTTCTTTATGTTTCCTTCTTTTTTGCTTTCAAAGAGGGGAAAAGCAGGCTTAAGTCGTGGTCAGAAACTTGGCAAGTTTAGAATTGTTTGACAAATCCAATTTATGGCTTGCAAAGTTTGTGAAGCATCAGCAGCAAGAGGCTGGAACATCTATAGTAACAAGAAGCAAATCACGACAGACTGATTAAGGTGTTAAATAAAGTCACAACAGAACCTGTCACAGGTTTTCTGATAAGCTTTGGAAGAACACCTGACAAGTCACACTAATAGCAGCAGTTATTGTCTGATTACATTAGTGCTTTGAATGCAAAGAGGCTATTACTTTGCCTTGCTGTCTTCATAAGAAACAATGTTTTGGCCACTGGAATCTGGCTTGTGAAAGTTGCTGAGCAATTTTGTTTTCATATTAATTTATGACGTCCCTTCTCTATGGGGAGCTGATTTTATTTTGACAAAGTGCAGTAACACTCAAGAACTCCTAGTATTTAATGTATAGAGAAGGTCATGAATTCATATCCATGCTGAAGCTAATATTCCAGTATATAAGCCAGAGATGGATGGCATTTGTGTTATGCTACACTGCTAAGGAAGACAATAAATCAGAAGATGTTACTTCTCACCTTGCTGAAGCCGTAAAATGGAGATAACATTTCTTTATGTTGAAAGATCCAATTAGGGATGGGGAAGGTCAGGTCATACAGAGCTGGACTCCTAAAATGCTACAATTACCTCTCCAGGGTAACTGGGGCACCTTCTGAGACATGGAGGACCAGGGGTTTGCAGTGAAAATCAATAAAGACCTGGCTGTCTATCACTATCTCTTTGCATTGTGATGATGAAGTTTCCTCCTGAGAACTGATTGAAAAAAAAAGAAAAAAAAACAACCAACCAACCAACTAACCAAACGAAACCCAAAACAAACCAAACAAACAAAAACAAGAGAGATTGCATTGGCAGCTCTGCTACTGCAGGGTTTTGTACTGCTTTTACTGCAGATCCATCCCCAGTGCAGAACTGGTCAGGCAGTTGATAGAAAACACCATCAAATTACTCTTGGGGAACACTTCAGTCTTTGCAGGGTATTTTTTTTTTCTTATCCTTCTTGTGCTCCTCTCCATTACCTCATCTTTGACAGACAAATCTTAGGCAGCAGCTGCTTTGAAGGAGGTTGCCCGATACATTTCAGTCAGAGTGACAGGGAACACTTGAGCATGGTGTGGCCAGTCCTTTTCCCCTCCCAGCCTAGGAAAGAGCAGTCTTTGCCCTCAGTTGCTTCTAAATAAAACTGCTTTGCTCCTGGGGAACTCAGCACGCCCTAACATCCTGAGAACTGGTAAATAGCAAAGTGATATTTATTATATTTGGTAAAACTGGAGTGGGTTTAAGTGTAAAGGCCAATTAAGTGTACAGAGGAGAGAGGAACAAAATGTTAGGGACAAACAGCAGTAGCTGGAGAAACTGTCACACCTGAAAAGGAAATGATATAGAGGTTTTTATTAGGCAGTGGGTTCTTGAGTGGGGTTAAATATCTCTCCACAGTCTTTAGTTTTCACCTTTATTGTTTAATATGTGTTTGGCAAACAGATCAAACTGTGATCTTAAATAGTTTTTTAAAGAAAGGTGATGATTTTATATGCTTGCCTTCCTCCTCCTTGTCTTACTAACTCCTTCCTTCATTTGAGATTCAGTCTGTCTTTGGCTCCCCTCTCCTCTACCTGTCTCCTCTTCTCCCCCACATATTTTGGATATTTAATGCCAGAAAAGCAGCTAGAAGATATAGAAGAATTTGGTCCTACCAGGTTACCCTTTCTGTGAACACCAGTACCAGAGTGATCCGTCTTTGCAGCTTACTGTCACTGCCTGGAAAAGGAGAATGCAGATGCTTGACTCGATTATAAAACATCCTGAGCTCTTCTGCTGGGAAAAGTCTTGCTGGTTTTGTTTCACTGACCACTCTGCCCTGATGTTGAAGCCAGTTAAGGAAGCATTTTAGCATGACTTGCTTTTGTGAGACATCACATATTTAATGGTAGCTTAAGATATGTGTCTTTGCTAAGGATATTTCAGCTTAGTCAAATCACTACATACATGGAACAATTACTGCTTAGCATGCATGGATCTTACCAACACTTGGGTTAAGTTGGGGAAAATGTCCTGAAGCTTGCTCTAGCTTAAGATTCCATTAATTTCTTTTGACATATTTCATAAACTGAGGGTTTTTTGTTTCATTTTTGGTTTAGTTTGCAGGGAATTCACCTTGTGCAGACTGTTCAATCCACCTCCTGCCTTTTTCAACAATCCATCTTCTGCAATATTCAAGACACTGTGGTGACCTACACATGAAATGGCTTACAAAAGCTTGGAAAGCACACATTCCAGCTCTGATTTTTATATTACCATCTTTATTTGCTGAAACAAATGGGAACTAGAGGAAGTGACTGCCACAGGCAATCTGTGTCACCAGTTGCAATGTGCATCTCCACGGGTACTTTATAAGCAAATCCTTCAAAATTGTTTCTACATAGTTTGAGGGGTTTTATCCTGCATTTGGATCCATGCTTGATAGCATATGAAAAAAGTAACAGACTCTCTGATAATATTATATATGTCTTTATCAAATGATTTAAATTCATTTAGTTGTGGGCATAGAATAAGAAAGAGATGCAAAGAATACAAACTAGTGGGAAGACTTGGTCTGTGGAGGAGTCAAAGTTTGCCTTTTCAGTTTGGTGTGAGCATGCATCATTCAGCAGTGAGATGTGTAGTAGCTACCACATCAGTTGATTGTATAGTGAATAACTTTGATGCAGATTAATTAACAAAACAAAATAGATGACATTTCTAATAGCAGTTAGGAGGAATAATTGTTCTGTCTAACAAGGGATCGAATAATATGTCAAGCAATATCAACATTAAAAAGAAGGTAAATGCCAAACAAGTAAATGAAACAATGATAGCTTTTACAGTTGTGATATTTGATTGGGAAATAAACAAGCCTGGCATTATGTAAGGACTTGTCTACATGGAGAAATTCATCAATGTAACTATATTGGTATAATTATATCTTTCAAAGCAGCGCAAGCTGAACAAAGCAAAGACACTCTGATTGCAGAAGATTCTCTACATGGGGAGTTACACAGCTCTGACTCCAGTGTTGTAATTACACTGGTGTGCTTACAGTGGCGAATTTGCCCACAAAGACAAGCCCTAAACCATCTGATGGTCTGCTGCCACACTCCCAACCAGCTGCCTTTGCACCAGGCTGTGGCATTCTGCTCTGCCCAGCAAAAGAAAGGCTGTAGCTATAGCTGTAGCAATGCTACAAAAGGATGCAAAGCCAAATGATGCACTGTGTTGTTCAGGCTGTTGCACACCACACTGTGAAGTGGCAGGTCCACATGGTAAACACCATTTAAATGCATTCAGGTTTGTAATACACAAAACAACCCCTCTGCTGCCATATTTTACTATGGCATATTTTCCAGTCATGATAATATATTTTTTAACATTCTTTAACCTGCCTGCTAGGAAGTCTCTTGTTCTCTACACCTTAATTAAGTTGATAAATAGTATCTTGGTGACATTTGAATAAAAAGTTAACTCAAAGCTTTCTGTTTGTGAAGAGTCAGTAATTTTCATGATTCATGTTTTGATAAGAATAGTTTGAAATCCAGTTGACTGGGAAGGAATGAAGTGAAAGGAAAGATCCAGCACTTTTTTTTGCCAGGCACCTAACACACTTGACCAAATCTCACTTACTCTCAGAAAGGAACATTTCATCTCCTATCTGAGGGGCTGAGTTGACTCAATGTCAAGTGAAACAGCTACCTCATGTCTGCCTGCCTGGCCCTCTGCTTCTGAGTAAAGCACTAACATAAGACTACAATAACAAAAACTGGGGGCAGTTGCATTTTCCAGGTGTACATCTATGTCTTTATGTATTTTCTGAGGCTCCTAGAAAAATTGTGCTGCAGCTTGCAATGAGCACCCAAGAACGGAACTGGAAAGCCTGCATCCAGCGCGCCTTTGTGAGCTGCTTTAGCAGACAGAAGCAGGCAGAACACCTCCCAGTCCCTACAGGTAAACTTGTGTGTTGGGTTTACATCTGCAGATATTACTGCCTCAGCTGAAAAGACCCCAAAGACAGTATGGCCAGTAAAATATTTAATGATTTTAACATGCTTATGTGCTGTGTGCCCTTTTAAAAATCACTGTAAATGTACAGAGATTATAGGTGTTCATGTACACTATACTTTACAAGGAAAAAAAATCAATTTTTCATTCCTTAGTGGCAGCCTGCAATACAATGGGAATATTACCTCAACCAAGTAAACAGAATTATCTTCTAACCTGAATGAGAAAAACATAGCAGAAAGTCTTTATCTCTCTGTCTTCAACGTTTTTTATCTAAGTTTGACTGTGATTTAAAAGAAAAGGGGGTGGGTGGGGTGGGTGTGCAGGGAATGAGCCAAACGCAGAATTGTTATGGGAGAAGCTAAAATGAGTCCTGTGAAAGGTCCAGAATGAAAATGATTTTCAGTTCAAATTACTTTTGCAGGACTGGAATGTGGCAGTCAGTAAGTTTCTGTGGATAATCCATTCTTTTTTTTTTCTTCTACCTCTTTTACTCTATTAGTTTTTGTTTCCATGAATTGCCTATGGCCCAAGCTGAAAAATACCTGTCTTAAATGTACATCCCTATGTATCTGTTTCTGCACATGAAGAATTTCTCATTTGTAAACTCTGTAAACTTTATGTTGTTATTATTTTCCTTACGTTACAGATCCTCGAGGTCTTATTGAAAGAACTGGGCATCAGTGTTCTGTCATAGGCCATTCTTTCCCTTGTATGTTGACAGTAGATGTTTCTTGGTAGATATCTAACTACAAACCTCAAAAAATGGTGCCTAGACTTGAGGGTTATTCCATTAATATCAGCAGCTCCCTTGAGTGGCTAAAGGTGGCATGGATTCAAAGACACTGTCTAGCTGTAAGGATTCAGATCAGGACTTTAAATAGGAGTTTGAGACCTAAAATTCCATGCCACCTTTTACAGTGACTGGTGTTTTGTCTCTTAACAGCACAAGTCTATTTGCCTCATAAAATCTTGTTTCCAGTATTCGGCAGTATGTGGCCCTCCTTGCTTCCTGCCCCCACAATGGTCCCTAAAGGTGTTGTGCCTTGACACAGTTCTGTCTCATGTTAACACTTTGCACATGGTTGCCTGCATCTCAGTGTCAGAGAAGGACAAGACCACTTGTGACATGGCAATGCTTTTTGGTGTTTAGTAGTGAGAATTTGGATTCTCTTTTAGTTACATAGAGTGTAATTTTTGTATTGGAATTAACGGAACTGCACCAATGTACATCAGTGGAGAGGTTTACTCTGGAGATTTTCTGTGTTATGTCCATATTTCACATTTTTTGGGGAATATTAATCCCCAGCAATAACACAACTGGACAGTTATCCAGTGCTGCATATGGAAACAACAAATGAAAATTCATTCCTGCTGTGATTAGATGACTTTCACAGCTACAGTTTCTCTCTTTCTGAATGTATAAGTAGAAATGTCTGTAGTGTCTGTAAAATTTACATCAGTTAGTCTCTTGCACTTTACTCTCCCTTATAAAATCCAATTATAGAATTTGACTTCATGAGCTTTTTCCTGCTTTAGTGAAGTCTACAGATTGCTGTATTCCTTAGGGGGGGTAGGGGGGGTGGGGGTGGAGGGAGTGATAAAAACAAAAGTGTGGTTTGAATTTTTCAGTGCATATTGGACAAAAAAGAGATGTAATGCTGAATCTATACATATAGTGCAATAGCAGTGCTGTTGCTTTCTATGTGAGTCATAAATGACATTCCACAAACAGGGCAAATGATTGTTGTCCAGCAGCTACCCTGGAAACTGCTCTGTGCTTTGAACTATGAACTTAGAAGTATCTAATATCTGGTTTATGTACCCAAAACTGCATGTCTTAGTGCTTTGCAATTTTTGGTCTTTTATACCTTCAGATTTATCTCTAATTTAAGGATTTTAGAACAGTATTGTTTTATTTTCCTAAATTTCAAGATGATGTTTTCATTTCCTAGAGCTTTTATTGTTTGATCTTCTGTCATGGAAACAGTTCTGGATTGATGTAAAGATGATAATAGTTACGGGAAAAAAAAATATTGACCCTCAGGTTATTTCTCCCTTGAAAACATTCTAAATAATTTTCTTTATTCTAAAGTCAGCAGAAGTTTATTGTGTCACCTTATTAGCTGCCAGTGATCATCCTGGAAAATGGATAGCATCTGGGTTTTGGTTAAGACTGATCTTGTCTTGTTTTTTAAAGACGCCATCTGCTTCCCAGTGCTCCAAAGGGGACTATGGTGTCCAGTGGGATTTTAATCATATGTTTCCCTCCTTTTCTGAACATCTGAATATTTCAGAGAGCAGCTAAAGGCTTAATTCTCCCTCCTAAACAGTTTACTTCTTTATATATTAAAATTGCATGGAAGCATTTTCAGCAAATGGAGGTTAAAGTTGCAAAATGCTTCTTGGAAATTTTAGACTTCCATATTTAATAATGGATATTTAGTGTACCTTCATCAAAAGCAATTTTTGGTGCAGCCATTGCAAGTATATTAAATTAGACAAACAAGAGACCCTTTTTCTGAAGTGGGAGCTTTGGATTTGCTCCCCTAAAAATTGCTCACCAAAATGCTTTCAGAATTGCCTTTTAATATCACCAATCACATTTACATTTAAAAATGAACAAACGAAATCTAAGCTTCATTCAGCTGTGAATTCTATTGACCTGATTGAGCAACTTCTGTTCCTGTGAAAATTCGTTACTCGCATGCTAATTATGAGAAAACCTTTTCGTCGGGATCACAGTGGGATGTGGGTGAGGATTCAACTGACATTTTGCTTCCTCTAAGTTCAGCTAACATCCCAGTCCCTTTCAGCCATCAGCAGTGCAGCACATGCTCAAGTTTAAGCTTTAGTATTGTGTTGAATTGTGGCAGCTAGTGGGAATATTAATGTGAGTGAATTCATGTAGGTGCTTAAGGCTAGAGAGAGCTGAACCACAGAAATAATAGAAAAGTGAAATATAATTGTTTCTTTCATCTGAGGTGATATTCTGTGTTTCAGAACCAAAACACAAGGAGTTTCATTTGTTATGATTAAAAAAATTAGTTATCACAGTATCACCAAGGTTGGAAGAGACCTCAAAGATCATCAAGTCCAACCAGTTACCACAGACCTCGAGACTAGACCATGGCACCAAGTGCCATGTCCAAACCCGCCTTGAACTCCTCTATACCCACGTTGTGTGATGTCTTTTGCTATGATGAGGCAGTATTTTACTGTGGGAGATCTAAGGCAGTGGTTAAGTATCTGAGTGGACTGTTATCCTTGCTGTTTCCTTAACAAGCCTCATAAATTTACTAGACCATCCTCATGTAGTTTTTCTTTGTTTTCCTCTATGTTCAACATGTGCCAGATGTCGTTTCCAGACTGATCTGTGTGTGTGTGTGAAAGATGCACAACATGAGGGACAGCCAAGTAAATGCAGAAACGGATGCAACCTTACTGATGAGTAGCAGCGTCTGGTGTTCAATGGCATCAGGCTGCATTCCCCATGGATAATCACAGGGAATGCCACCTCGATCCCATCTGTTCACTTCGAAGAGCTTTCACAAAAATAGGAAAGTCACGTACCTGCCTCTTTATGACACTCACCTCACATGTAGTTGCTTGCTTTATATCCAATATCTCAAACGTTGCACATTCTTCACCCACATACGTTCCCCATCTTTGTAGCTTTCTCCATTTTCTGCATGTAGATGCTCACACTTGTACAGAAGGTGTTAAATACACATCTTCATACTTTGTTAAAAAGAAAAGTCAACATTTTGGTTGCATACCTTAAAATGACATTGTCCTTGAATAAAAGCTCTTCTAGAGACGCAAGATATTGTGTAATACTTAATTCTTGTCGCATAGGCTGGAATTATATCAGCACACTTGATTCAAACATGGCTGCAATACACTGAATGCTAAGCTCTGTTTCAGGCACTGTGAGTAAAGGAGATTCTTCACATTAAGGTGGGACTTCATCACATAATGTCAATAAATGTTGTTTGGTCCTTCTGTTTTAGTACAGGCGTTAAGCAGGCGATGAAGAAGTTAAGCAGGGTATACACTTGTTTAGTGACATTCTGTCAACAAGTGCTACACAACACAGAGATCCTGCCTGAATACTGTTCCTTTTAACTTTCCAGGTCATGCCACTCCTGTCTGTCAGACAAATACAATAGGAATTACTCAATTTAACACCATTTCAGTTCTAATTGAATTCCATTTGCTAAATCCTGAATAAATACATTACAACTGCCGCTTCGGTCAAACAGAGAGAAATAGCCATCTTTTAATGACTCCCCTGTGGATTTAATGCCTATTCTATCTGTTACAATAATGATTCCTACATCACTGGAATATATTTAAAGGATAATAGTTATTTAAACATGCCAAGTCTTTATACAGCAGATAAGTATTTTTAATTTGCATTTATGAAATCAAAAAGAGGGCTGGAATAACCAGTTACCAATTTGTCTGTTTCCTAAAGTATCTTGGTATCAGAGCAAAGCTACAGGATTATGAAAGGGTTTTATGTTTGCTTTTCACCTGTCTTAGGTGGGAAAAAAAGGATTCCATCAAGGATGGGACTCATGACAGACAACTACCATGGAAATGCACCCCCTGCTCATCACCCCTGATAGTTTAGTTTATTGGGGAAAGTAGGACACATACATGTGATTCATCTTTTTGGACAGCAGATACATGGAAAAGCTTAGATGAATGACTCCATAAAAGTGATCTCAGGAGGATCAAGTTCAAAGATAGATCTGAAGTTAGGTGAGATGAATTGCCCTTAAGACCATAAATGAGAAGTCCATTTGTTGATATTAGGAGGTTCACCCTGAAAAGGAAGGCAAATGCCTTATAAAATATACATTTAAGGGAAAGGAGGCAGTGAAATTGTCTCACTTGAAAAGAAACAAATTGAAAACTGGCATCATTTGTTTCAAACCACATAAATATTTCAACTCACAATATCATTATTTTTTTTTTCTTTTCCAAGAGAGAAGAAACCTTTCTTGCTGCTGATGTCACTCATAGACCAGTAGTTATCATTTACCTGGAACATGGGAGACTGTCCTTCCCCAAACTCTTCTCTGAACCAAGCAGAAGGAAGGCTTGAACCCAGATGTCCCTATTTTGAGATGTATGTCATCATCACTGAGACACAGTAGGTACCACACACTCCTCTGCCTTGCTACTTGTGTGAATGGTCAGCCAAGTTCCACCTTTTTTTTTTTAATCAGCCTAAGCTATTTGCCAAATTTGACTTAAATTGCTGAATAATTTCAGTTCCAATTAGCTTTTTTTTTTTTTGAATAAACTATTCACAGCCTCCCACTCACTCTGCCTCCAAAATTCCATCTTTAGAGCAGATCTTGTGAAACAATGTAGAGCATGAGAAAGAAAATCTAATCTAGATCCTATACTTTGCAGAGCTTCTTTGAAATGTAATGTGTTAAGCATAATGGTCTTAAATATACGGTCTTAAAAACATGTCAGTGATAGATGACTTGTTAGGACTATGTTGCAGTTAAATCCATTGAAGCTTGAGTTAGAGGTTACAGGTTGAAGATTCATGCAGGACTTGAATGACTCTTGCTACAGAAAAAGATTTCATCTCTTTGAGCAAATGTGGTCTAATCCGTGGTTAAGACACCACAGCAGCAATGCCAGTCCTTGCTCTGCAATGGGATTCTGTGTCTGCCCTGCTCCCTTAACCTCTCCCACCCAATTAGCCAACTGCTGATATTTGTGTCTTGCTAGCAACATTTTGATGAGGAAGCTCTTTGCCCTTTCTGGTGAGGTAGTGACTAACTCTCAGAATTGAAGAGTTCAAAGACTCATGTTATGCTTTGTCTCAGAAGGTTGCCTCAAATGCAAAAGGAGTAGAATGAATGCTGAAATCAAGAATGTTCCCTTATCAACCAGAATAGAGAAAAGAGTTACCTCTCCTGCTACCTCCAGGCATGCTGCTTTTTCTTCTTCACTTCTTTTTTCTGTAATATTTTCCAAACAGTCAAATCTCCTTTGATTTTTATTTTACCCTGAAGAACTTTTTATGTTTTACTAATGTTCTGAATGCAGATCGCTCAGAGAATATAATTCACCCAGAAATTAGCTAAAATGCAGCTATGGCAAAAGTGCCAGGTACCAGGAAACAGATTTTATGAGTTTGAAAATTATTTGTTGTGTGAGATTCACTCTGCTTTGGAGTTCCTTCTCTGTCCTTCCAAGATAAAAATTTAAATGAGTGCAGGTGGCAGGATGGCTCCTGCTTTCCTTGCCTGTGGTCACCTTGTTCACAACTCCTTCTCTACTACCAAAGGAGAGCTGCTTTAAAATACATTCACAATAGCATTGCATAAAGTTGTATTTTTCTCATCATAGCTGTCAGTAAATATGCACCCTGTGGTGCATTGTCACTAAGGCAGTGCACCATGGGGGATGAAAATAGATCGAGTTCAGGACTTTTAACAAGCAATGCAGCAAGAAAGTTTTATTTGTAAGTGTGAGCTGGATGAATGGATGAGAGACCAGAGCCACTGATGACTGCTGAGACACCAGAATGTGTGTCATTATTCATTACTGAAACCATCTCTGGGGGCTGACTTCATGCTTCCCAGACAGACCCTTGGTGGTCTTAGTATGTTGGTAGCCACTTCCCTCTTAATCCAGTCTGATTCAGAGCCCCATGACTGCTACTGTACTAGAGATGGTAGGTTAACAAATGGCTCACTCCAAGATCAAAGATTAGAAACTACCAGCTCTGTGCCTCTATTGTTTTCACTCCTGATGGGATTTCCGCTGTGCTCAGTAAACAAAGAGAAAGCATGCAGTGATTCTGTTTCTTCAAGAATTAGACACTGAACAGATATTAAGGATCATCTGTCCATACTATATGACCTTTGGAATATTATGGCCAAATGGTGACAATGTATTTTGATGGCCTGTCAAGAGATGGTATATGGCAGATGTTAGAGGATCCCCTTTAAGGCTGTCCAGTTTTGTCTATTTCTAGACTTGAAAAATCAATATGAATTATTTGAATATATGGGGTTCTATTTCCCCTTTCCTTTCCTATTTTTTTTCTTCCCCCTCCCCTTCCCTTTCCTTTTACTTTTCTTTCTACTTTTCTTTCCTTTTCTTTCCTTCTTTTTATTTTCTTTTTTTTTTTTTTTCCTTTTCAGGGTGACCTTAAACTAATCTAATCTATGTAGATAAAAAAACCTCATCTTCTACCTAATGAAAAGATAAGATAAACCCACACAGATTTGAGGTGTATGATACACTGTTATGTGCTTACAAACCAGAATGTATTGGCAGCAGTCCAAAAGTGTCTTAGAAAATACACAGAAATGAGACAGACAGGTAGAAACAATTATTGATCAAGACCTTTTGTACTAGGAACTAAAGTTAATAACACTTTATATCAAAATAAAATGTGGATCCTCGGGGTGAGAAATGTATTCTGAAAATGTTTACTCATACTTTGCTATGCACAGGCTTGTAGGGGAGCAGTTCAAACTCAGTAGTGTGACAGCAAAAAAGTGGTATAGCTGTCATGCAAGGCCAATAGGCCTAAAACATGCCTGGCTTGCCCCAGGCTTCTGTTGATGGGGGAAGCAAAGGTGGGAGGAAAACAAAGGCTTGGGCTATTATGTCCCCTCCCAAAGTGATAAACGGATACCATGGGGAGTTTATGCACTTGTGTCTTGCCCAAATAAGAGTAAGGAAGCCCTGGTTTTACCTAATATGGTCAGTTTGGCAAAGTGCCATTCTGATTGGTGAATCTCTGTGGCCAAAAGAGTCATTACACTCGGGCAAATAACATAAATGGAGCTAAGCTGCAAGCTGTGTGCTGCTCTGCTCTGACAATGTGCTCTCGGTGCTCTGTTCTGCCCTGCCTCACTGCTCTGCTTGGACAATGTGCTCTGCTCTGCCTCGGTGTGTTCTGCTCTGCCTCATGCTTCAGACCAGCTTAGGCCTGATGTTTTGGGCTTGAACTACTTGGAAACGTAAGTGCTTCAAGTTTACCAAGAGAAGGCATAAAGTGCCTCATGACATGGTGAGAAGTGCCACTGACATTGTGCTCTCTGCACATCTGCAAGAGATCCTGCCTGCACCTCTGCAAACCTCCGTGCCAAGAGGAACCAGAATCAGGTCAGAGATCATCTGCCACTTTCCCAGCACCCTGTTGGAGCCTGGGAAGATCTAGAAGCCTCTCAAAAGTTATCAAGACACCAACAGAACTCCCTTCAAGTGTTTGGGTACTATCTGGAAACAGTCTTTAGCCCTGGGATTCTGGAGATAATACTTTGTGAGTAAATATTCATAAGCTTCTCTATAACTGAATACTATTGTGCCTTCTGCCTTAGCAGAAAGGAGCCTCTCAGGTCTCCCTTGAGGGTGAGTGGCATATTGGCCACAGGATTCTCTTTCTAAAATAGTTTAATGTTTGTTATATTATTGCTAGTTATTTCTTAAGTATTCTAGATTCCCCATTTATTTCCCTCTGTGTAATACCTTCCATGACTGTGCAAAGAGACTATTATTATTAAAAATTATGGTCTGTGGTGAGATTGCTAAATATCATAATTAATAAATGATATTAATTGAATAGATCCCACCCATACCATTACAAGAGCACAAAAATTTTAGAAATATGTTAAGCAGTCATTGGTTTTCTTTTACAGTTCATGTGGCTACCTGTGATCAAACACAACTGGATCTGATTTTTTATTTTTTAAACTGAAAATTCCTTGGTACACAGAACAACTATTTCAGGAAAGAACAGTCAGATTATTACATTTGCAATATAGATTTTAGTTGTGCTGTTTAATTAATGAGAACAATGCAGTGTGTGCTCACAGTGTAACATGGAGAATCTTGGTTAAGAACGGGTTAGGAAAACAATGTGTACAGCTAGCATATTGCAGAGCAGAGCTGTGTTTCTGTTGTGTGCACTGTTATTGCAGCCACATATGCAAATCTGAAGAGTTGCAGGCATAAATCTGCTTGGACACTTTGTGCATTTTGTTATCCATTTGGTGTATGCAGTCAGAATAAGTAAATGTGAAAGCTGGGAGCCTGAGTGCAGAACAGCCATACTTGATCTTATACTGCTTGTGGGCAGAGAGAGCTTGAGATTTTGTTCTGGATTTGGTCAAATATTCTGTCTCTTCTGTGGTCAGACATGACAGAAAAGGCATAAATTTTCTTCAGATCCTTAGGGATTATCTCAAATGGGGTAGATCCTTAGGGATTACCTCAAATGGGGTTCAAATCCTTACAAGTATGGACCCAGCCTAGCCAGCCTGCCAGCTTCCATTCCCGTGTGCTGAGTGTTGAAGATCCACCAGCACTAAGAGAAGGAAGATCAGGCAAGTGTAAAAATGATGGTGCAGGTGATAGTACAGTGCTTGTACTAACATAAAGCATCAGCTTGTGGCTAGGCAAGGACACAAACTGGAGAGATGGCAAATGTCCCCTCCTGTTGTTGAGTCCAGCATAACCTGGATGCAGAAAAGAATCTACTTCATTGCAGACACCCTTCTGTAAGACTGGGCTGCAGGAAGGTTTTGCCATGAATATTTTTGGTCCAGATTCTGCTAGCTAAAATAACTTTGCTCCAGATCAAGACAACAGTGAACAAGGAAACAAGCCAAGCACACTGGCTGCATTTACACACTGTCACTGAACCCAGCTAACAGTGTTCCTAGTTTAGGTGTTAGCAATTGTCTGAACTTCTGTGTTCACAGTGGGAGGTCTGAAAACAATTTCCAAAGGCTGCCACCAGTGGCTTGGTGCTTGAAGGTCTTTCTGCTTTTGTAAGGCATTCTTGTTCTTTCAGATCAATGAACCCTGCGTCTTTCTTTGGGTCTGACCAACTGCACTTATGTTGTTCCTGTACAAACAGGTAGATGACAATGTTTCTTTAATGTACAATTAAAGCTGAGGTGGGGTTTGGTTCTTTTGGTTTTTTTTCCAATTTTTTTCTTCTTTCCATTTTCTACCATGAAAAAACATGTATAATATCTTACTCCCTTTCTTTTTGCAAGCTTTGCTAATTATACTAAAGGTAAAGGCCTTCCTCTTTTCTTTCTGTTACATCTGGAAAAGCCTGCTGAAAGATGGCATTACCTTTAGGAAAGATGTCTGGCAGGAGAAATTTCTATTCTCCCAACAACACTGAAGGCTAAGTTTGTTTTGATTGAACACCCTTCAAATGGTTTGGGTTATTTTGGGGTTTTTTTTTTGCCTTTATATAAGTCTAGCTTTGCTTCGAAGGAAAAATGTTATCTAAAGTCTTTCTCATACTTTGGAGGTTCCTTCTGATACTAGAAAGAATATTTCTTGTTTCAGAACAAAGAAGGAAATGAAGATGTTCTCCATTTCCCGAGTGTCTGATCTGCATGGCTGAAAACTCTGAGACAAATGGCCATTGGTAAAAAACCCAGCAGTGTCCAAGTATAACAGGATTTCACCTCTCCTAGCAAATTAAGAGGAAGTGAATTAGCAGGTCATATACATTTGAAAAATGTGCTTTCTACTTTTTTTCCCTCTGTAATCCTCCTCACAATTGGTGATTGGAAAGCCCTTTGTTTCCTGAAAGGCATTTTAGAATAGACTAACATCAGGTCTTACATGAGCTTCAAAAGGCCCTGAAAAGGCCACGAATGCCCCCAAGCAGAGCAGCATCCAGGCTTCCAAAAGGCTCCAAACCTCTGTGCTGAACCATAGTTAAAACTCATGACCGTTTCACATTAAAATAGCCACTTTTTTTCATACCAGGGATGCAGCCATGGAATTGATGGGATTGTGAAGCATCTCGCTGGCATTTCATCTCCCTTGCATAATTTCTGACTCTCAATTCTTTCTCACCTCATCAGACAACAGAAATATACAGACAACACCTTGGATCACCCTGAGCTGCTCTCACAGAATACAGCCCAGGCCATCCAGTTTTGGGAAGATTAGCTATGGATAGAGGTATTTGGCAATCTGATTCTAGATCACTGTTGTTATAACATCTCTTCCTTCATTTGCAGCTGGGAATGCTACATCTGCTCTCCCAGTGTTTTGTGCTGAACACAGTCCTCTGGGCTAAGCGAGAGCCCAGAGGATGAAGGAAGGATTCTGACCCTGGAGAGGAGCCCTCTTCTGCCCACCATAATCCAGGCAGGATTTACTGCTGCTACTGCGGATTCTCGAGGCACAGCTAAAGGGATCCTGCAGTGAATGGAGACAATAAGCTCCATATGAAATGGTGGCCTTGTGCCTTTAGATCTTGGGAGTAGAGTCTTCATGTTTCACCAACTTAATGGGCCCTGCTTACCTCTTACATAGGTAAGTGAAGTGAAATTCTCAGGCTTAAGCTTCTTTTTCCACTGCAAAGGTTTTGCACAAGAAGAGATATTCTGACTTACTACCTTGGATATTAAAGAAAAAAAATAATTGCATACATGCTTGCTTAATTTGCATGTGTCTCTGAACAGCTGAGCTAACATACATTATAGATACATACTGCTGCTTGTCCTGAGCACCTCTGTAATACAGGTGGCTGAGATTACCCAGCCATGAGCTTCTAGCAAGTATTTGTCATAAGCTGTGGCAGTTACTGAAATGACTGTGCATTCGCTCTATTGATTGTTGGCCCACCAAAATGAAATTACATTTGGCTTCAGATAATTCATTTTCTGTACCTGAATATCAGTTTGCTCTCTGCTAGAGACCTATCAGCAAAAAAAAAAAAAAAAACAATTATTGGGTTAAATGCTAACATTTTTTTCTTCTTATTCTGCAAACTTCTCATTATTGATAAAAAAAGTCACTGTGAGATACAGAGATGTAAATGCCACTTCGTGTTTGTATCTTGTGAGTCAGGCTACTTACAGACACCATCAAAGTCATGAGAGGAGTGGTGTGTAGAACACTTCTGATATGTTTGTGAGCCAGGAAAGCACAGGAGGTAAAGGGACTGAGAGTAGCATTTGATGAGCTAAAAGGATGCATGAAAATTTGGATGAGATAATCTCCTGCATAGTGGATTTATCTCATGGCCTCTGTCTGATTTGTGTCACTGCTGACTAGTAATGTGGCACTAACAACTCAGAAGGCAAGGAAACTTGAGGGGCATCACCTTGTCCAAGATGCTTATCTTCAGTGCTTGCATTTTTGCTGTATGTTATCTATGTTTAGTCCTGCAGCACTTATTTCTTGAAAGCAGATGCAAATCTTCAGCATTTATAACTCCACATAACTGCTGAAAATTTGGCTCTGTATTGATAAGCTGGTGGCACAAAGGGAGCACCATTTAACTTTGGTCGTGACTTGTGCAGGAAACTTTAAGCATTCCTCACACAGGGAAGATACCATGGGTTGGTAAATGCAGACTGACTTACACCAGTCATTACAAAAGGAAGACAGTCACTCAGCTTGGTGAAGAAGCTGATGTCTCTAGTACTTGCAATACAGCCAAGCTTTTAAATTGTGACCTGTCTGAATCCAGTAGCATCCAGTACTTGGCCATAACCCCCAGACACTGATACACAGATCCAGCAACCACAAAATGCTCCACATGAACATATGAAACAGCTCCATTTGAGGTGGTTGGGAAGAGAGGGTTTGATTCTTCTTTATCTTCTGACTATTTAGTACCAGTCAAACCATTTCAGAATGAGAGAAGCTCAAGTTTCTCTTTGCCTGTCCTCTCTGGCATGATGCTGAATGCTTCCTTGATTGTTTGTGGATGATTACAGCACAAGCATTTCATTGTGCTGTGAGAGCACAATGTACTTGGCTTTGGTGAGGCCACACCTCAAATATTGTGCTCAGATTTGGGCACCGCAATACAAGAGAGATGTGGAGGTGCTGGAGCAGGTCTGGAGGAGGGCAACGAAGCTGAGGAAGGGCCTGGAGAATAAATCTTATGAAGAGTGACTGAGGGAGCTGGGGATGGTTAGTTTGAAAAAGAGGAGGCTGAGGGCAGACTTTATTGCTGTCTATGACTACCTGAAGGGACATTGTGGAGAGGCTGCTGCTGGGCTCTTCTCACAAGTAATTGGAGACAGAACAAGGGGGAATGGCCTCAAGCTGAGACTGGGGAGGTTTCGATTGGACATTAGGAAAAAGTTTTTCACAGAGAGAGTGGTCAGAGACTGGAAGGAGCTGCCCAGGGAGGTGGTGGAGTCACCAACCCTGGCTGTGTTTAAGGGTCGTTTGGATGTGGTGCTTAGGGATATGGTTTAAGGTGAATCTTGTAGTGTAGGGTTCTAGGTTGGACTTGATGATCCTGAGGGGCTTTGCCAACCTGGATGTTTCTGTGATTCTGTGAAATGCACACAGCTTCATCATATAGAGCTGGAGATATTTAGCAGGTTCAAACTGTTTTCCCTTGAGATTAATATAATGATTCCTGTTGATTTCAAGGAGGATTGGACAGGGCCTTTGGTGCAGCTTTTCTCCGTATGTTTTAAAATGAACATTTCTTGCCAACAATTTCAGGTTTATTGTAGCTTCCTTTTGCCTCAGGCAAGGAAAAACAACAGGACACAATGACAGCACATTATTGGAAGTAGCAGGATACGTTCTAAATAGATATAATTAGCATGTGACCCAAAAGAGACCTGCATATAATTAATATTGAGATATGGTGCATGCACTATATAGGAAAACATATTGTGTATTCAGAGCAGAACATTTGGAGAATGGAAGGCTGTCTGTAAATGGCTTGGCATAGCTTCATTTTAATCAGAATTGAAATTTCTGCACTTGAAAAAGTGGAGAATGATCATTAAAAACACTTGGACTTTAGAAATGACACCACTTGCTTCCTTTTCCTCTTTTTTATTGTGACAGTGGGGAAAAAAAAAAAAATCCTTAAATCTCCAGCTGGGGAAATGTGCACTAATGGGGAAACAGACCTCTGAGGAGCTAGCAGACTGACAAGCTGTTCAGGAGCAAGAGGTTTTTCAGCAAATAGCATTCACTTCTCTAGTAGTTCTTGGTAGATTATGTCATATCTAGAAGTCCATACTTATTTGGACCCGGCAAAGTGAATGAGTAACAGATACATAATGAGCATCCATGCAAACGGGAAAGAACATCTCGGATATAAGGTGAAGATTACAAGGGGCAAAGCCAGCAGAGAGCTGCGAATGTGTTGTCTTCTGAGTGACATTCAGTTCATATCACACAGCAGCTCATTATGCAGTCTGTTTATACCAGAGGGAAACAAATATGAAAGTTACTCCTTTATATTTCACATTAAATGCAAAGAGTTCAAGGGAACTGGAAGACTTCATTATGGAATCTGATACCACTCTTTGTGTTTCGCCCGGTCCTATTTTAAGTAAACTGAATCGTTTCAGTGGATTTTTAAAAGACTTTATATCAAATATTTAATTAACATTTATTCTGCATCTTTGGAAGCTGAAGCCTTGGATTCAGGATATAATTTTTTATCAGAATGAATAAATGTAAAACAGAAGTTAAGCGCAGGCAATAAATTTCATCTTAATTGCCATTCTAGAGATGACTTTCCCACAAACCCACATTTTTTCCACTTGTGACATTCATTCTAAGCTCTGTAACTGATGCAGTCCACTGTCCAGCTATATTTTTGGTTACACTAGTTCTTCCCATTTTATTTTTGCCCTAAGATAAATGTAAGTTCATAGTCATGTTTCCAAGTAGTAGCCTTCACAAACAGACTATGTCATGGTTTAGTAGTTGTGAATTCAACAATTTGGATTTTACAGCAATTCTGTCTGATAAGATTGTTGCTACAGAAGGTATCTGGCATTTTTGTTCTTAAAATCTCCTATGTGTGATTGTATAATAGACTAAAGGATGGCTCATGTCTGCAGGCAGACTATCTTGCATCGTGACCTTGCTAGATTTCCTTAGTCAAATGAAGTTTGATCTGAGGCAGAGCTGAATAGAAGCTCTTTCAGAAAAATCCAGATTGCAGTGGGAAGTGCTGTCAGTCAGTTACAGTCTCGCACTTTTCTGTGAGCTAGTGCTTGGGACTGATGTGTCTCTGGGTTTTGAACCATTGCCCAACATAAAATTGAGCTTTAAAATGTGAGTTCATTAGAGACAGCATAGCAGTGTTCACAGAAGTGCTGTAATTGGACTTAATAGTGGTTTTCACCATGTTTCATGGGTTCTGAATGTTTTCTTCAATTAATAATTATTCTGCATTATTCTCTAGCTTTGCTAAACAGTTGTTTAATATTATGGCTGAAAACAATGAAACTCTTCCCTTACTGTGCTTTCCAACCAATTAGTTCTGGGCAATAGGCTGCCCATGAAAACTCACGACATGTCTCATGGCCAGAAGAAATAAAAAAAATCAAGCAAACTGAGGTTATTATAGAGCAAATTATAGACTTCTGCACAATATTGCTCAGTATTGTTGCCTCTTGGCAAGCAAAGCTTTGGATGCTGAACTGTCTCGTGTGTGTTTTATTTACATTAAATGCTTTTAGAATGAATCTGGTAGAAATTCAAAAGACTGTAGAAGAGGTTGCAAACAAAGAGACACAGGGAGTGGGGGAAGAGTGAGAAGAGTTCATTCTGCTGGTCATTATTCTAATTGAATTTATCTTGAAATATTTATTAATTGAGTTTTTAAGCCACTTGAATCATAGAATGGTAAGGTTGGAAGGGACCTCAAAGATTTCCAACCCCCTGCCATAGGCAGGGACACCTCCCACTAGCACAGGTCACTCAAGGCCTCATCCAACCTGGCCTTGAACACCTCCAGGGAGGGAGCAGCCACAACCTCCCTGGGCAACCTGTTCCAGTCTCTGACCACCCTCACTGTAAAGAATCTTCAGATTTTTCATGCTTTTCTATGAAAATTCTACGACACATTGCAAAACATGTTTTTAATTGCTGCAGGATGTTTTATTAGCTTTAGTTCCAGAACTGCCCTGCTGCTGTTCAGTACTGATAGCAAACAGTTCATCTTTGGTACACAATGCACAACATGGTCCTGCAACCCTCAGAGAAGCCAGGCATGTTGATACACAAAGTGAAGTGTTTCCTAAGCCAGCAGTCACATCCACAGCAGAACTGCTGAGCAGCTTTTTGTGATGCTTTAACGAGTGATTAAGCAAAGAAAATTATATTTCAATCCAATCATATTGAAATCAATGCAGCCATTAAACTGCACTAGTGAACTGGATGAGTGGACTGGACTGTTCCCAAGGACCACCAAACCTCTAAAAATTCTTAATTCTAAAAAATGGGTGGCTACTGCAGATCATTTATGAAGTATTTAAACCAAAAGCTCAGAGGTGTCTCTGTTCCTCTCCCTTCCCGAGCTATTTCAATAGTCCGCTCACTTTTCATCCTTTGTGGTTGAATAGTGAGCTTCAAGTGAGGATCTCTGTCAGTCAACACTGCAAGAGTTTTTATTTTACCCTTTTCAAACAGCAAATACTATTTTTAAGTTGTTCCAAGGTACTAGTTGTATACAAACTAATGCTTCTGGTGGTAAAATTGCCAGTTACACATAGTAATTCCTTCATTGACTGTCAGACCTGTCATGTTGCAGAAGGTAGGTCAGTTGGATTGGTTATTAGTGGATCAATTGAAAACAAGCATTTAGGGTTTGTTTCCACACCACAAAAAAAAAAAAAAAAAAGGACAAGTTGCATCATTTATCTGTGGGAAGTGAGCAATGTCTTTATCCTTTTTAGCCGATTAATAAACTGTGATCCCTAGAACAGTAATTTCAGGATCATGCCATCATTTGCTAATTCTTCATTTCTCCATTTCTTAAGGAAATATTAAAATTGAAGTTGGCCACAGCAGGACAGGCCCATGCATCACTGAAGAAACCAGTAATTTATGATGCATTTGGAACTCTATATTAACATTCCAGGCTGTAATGAAGTTTCATATCGAACAAGGTCAGGCCTGATTGTATGATTAAATATTTTGAAAATGTTATTAAAAGTTTGCATTTCTCTTCAGATTTTCAGCATGCCTATTTCACTTTGGGGCACTCCATTAATCAAACCCACACGGGCTTTGTTGGATCATGTTCATTCTAGCACCTAGTCATGCAGACATGCAGTGATCAGGTTAAACAAGCTGCAGAGAGGTTATGAAGTTTTCACAAGTGGTTGGCTTTATTCTTTTCCTTCAAACCTGGAAATTGGATACATAGCAGTTGTTGTGGCCAGGTCTTTTTCACGCTTGGGCCATCACACTGTGAAAGCTGATGACTTATACCCCAACCACATAGGTGTACCTTTTGAAGTTATTCTTCTGTTATGCTTTCAATTAATCTTCCATTTTTGCCAAGCTCTCTAGGTACAAAACTATGTACCTGGCAAACATTGGTAGCTCCAGTCCTTGTTGATCCTCATTATGGCAGCATCCAGCCCTTCAGAACCTGACGGATTGATCCCGACACCTCCATGCAGTGCTGCAAACCTTTTTTGCTCATGGAGAAGCAAACTGCCGAGCTGAGAAGACAGGTCTGAAATTTCTCTGGGCTTCTGGGCTAGAGTGGCTGGATAAACTCCAGTCTCCTAAATCTCTTGCTTGAACCTAATCAGCACTTTGGGAAATATGTAGAAACATTTTGCATGTTAATGAAGTGCTGTTTGGTAATGCATGACACCTACAAATATGGGGTTTAAGAGTAACTCAATGGGCTTTTTTCCTGCAATTGAGACATTAGTCTCTACAGCCTCTTAAACCTAAACTGGGCTGCAATACATTAACACTTTATGAACTTTTAATTGAATAGGGCTGTTATTGAGTTTGCTGTTTGCAAACCCCCATTAATATTCACATTTCTAGTACAGAAATCTCTGAAATCGAATCCCTCCTGCAGAATTACACTGAGACATCTTTCATCCTGCTACTTAGCAAGGACCTTTGGTCCTTGTTTCTCGCCTCTTTTCCACAGCTACAGCACTTGTCAGCTTCTATTATGCATACTTGTAAATAACAGAAAATGAAAAAAGATATTACCCAGGTAGAAGGTCATGGAAGTTTTACACTGTGGGCTTTGAATAATCCCAGATGATAATTGCAGTGTTAAATTTAGTACGTGTGGATAAATGTATACATGCATGACATACATTTCTATGATTTTATATGTATTTGTTTTTGAACATATATAAAACATCACAAACACCTCATTTTCCAGTACCAGGTAAGCTCCAATACTGTAAAGTACAGCAGGACTTTTCCCATTGATATCAGCAATGTTAGATCATGCCAAGAGGAATAAATTAAAGACAACTGTTTTGTTGTCTTATATGCTTTGCTCCCTGCATTTACACTCGCTTTTTTTTTTTTTGGGTTTGGTTTTTTTTTTTGTTTGCTTGGTTTTGGTTTGTTTTTTTTTTTTCCTGTGGTGGTAGAGTTGGCCATCCCCCTCAAGAAACCAAAGCATCTAATGAGGAAAAAGTCCTTAAGTGAATACTATTGTTCCAGCTGATCCCATAGTTGAGAAGAAAGATGGGAAGGCTGCGTTCAAAAAATAGAGCAGCTCTGACTCTTCCCAGAAAGCTTGTCTAGGAAAAAAAAAAGATCTTCAGAGCTGATATTTTTGCACTATATATTCAGCGTTCACAACAAACTCATAATGCCAAAACCTGTGGATTGTAATCTGAATGAAATGAAATGTGGAGCTTTGAAAGCTGAATGGCCTGTTCCCTGCCCTCTTCTCCTCTTTTTGTAAAGGTAATGAAGGTTAACCTGAGCAATCAGATAGGGATTCCTTTGGTATAATTGAATTTCTGATGGCTTTAATCCACCTACCAATGGTTTATTGCATAAAAAGCTTGTCAGGGAGCAGAAAGGCAATGCCTAGAGAGTTCAGCAATACAGAGCCAACAGAATGGTTCCAGGTGCTGTGAACAGGAGCAGGCTTCCAGCTGTTGTAACTGTCATCACAGCCCAAATACTCTGTCCCCAAATCCCCAGGAAAATGTCGGTGGTGTGACACACCAGACACCGCTGAGGTGGATTTGTTGTAGTTCTGGACCTACAAGTTTTGTTCTCCCTTTAATACTCTGAACTGTAAAATAATAAATGTGCATTTGCAGGCTGCTATCTGTGGGCCTTGCCAGAGATATGTCATCTGATTCTGCATGTAGGTAGCATTTAACATAATCTGCCCTGACACATTCATAAGATAAGACAAAAATAATATTATATTGCCATGCAGCAACAACCTCTTATCAGGCTCCAAACTCCTAATTAGGGATTTCTCTCCAGGCCCCCACTTGTCTGATGACCATATAGATGTCTAAATTAGATAATTAATATAGTCCATACTGCATGATAGTACATGGCAATTTAAAGCCCTATGCAGTGAGCTTCACAGAAACATTTCCCTTTCCTGTTGCCAGCTAAATATGTGCATCTGGAAGTTCCTCTTGCAGTATTGATCCCACTTTGTAAGTTCTTTATAGTTTCTGTGAGGGGAATGCTATTGTCTCCTTTCTTCATAAACTCAGAGAGGTGAAAGTATATTGAGTTGCTTATGACACAGCATAAATGACATTGATATTTTATTTCAAATTTTAATCAATATTTGTAGTTTGTAGATTAATATATATACAAGATGTACATGCTCTCCAATGGGAAAACCTGCCCAGTGCTCCATTTATATTCCAAGTCTATTATCCCTGTTTTTCCTAGCAAAAAGCTTCTTGCAAATTTAAACTGGAGCTCTCAAGTTCCTTATCCATTCCTACCAGTGTAGGAATTATGTCTGATATTTAAACAAGTTTTCAGTGAATGAGGCAAATACTGAGAAGTAATATCTTAGTCTGTAACTAGGACAATGAGGTGGTTCCAGAATTTTTCCTTGGCTGATATTTAAATATAAGTAGCTGTATTTGGTTGTTTGTTTTTTTTCCCAGGTAACTACCAAAGACAAAACATTCCAGGGAAGTGTCTGCAGTCTAATGCATGAGTATGTGTCTCCTAAACTAAGAGATGATTGTGTGAACCTTCTTGCAGGTCCAACCTGGAACAAAGTGGATCAGCCATGTGGAAAAGAGTTGCAGAATAATTTCACAGAACGAGGCATCTCAGTCTTCTACAAAAGTAGGCTTCCTCCTTCCTTCCTTCTCATGATGGTCTGGGTCACTATTTAGGGAGAAAGAGTGCTGAGATTGTTTAGAGTTTACTGTTTAAGATTCTGCAATTCCTGCTTTGGCAGGGGAGTTGGACTCCAGAATCTCTGGAAGTTCCTTCCAATCTCTAATATTCTGTGATCTGAATAGGTGGAATCATCATGATGTAACATCTCCAAGTTTCCACTGGAGTAATGGGAGCAGTATCAGATCCAGGTTGTGCATAGACAGGACAAGCTCCAGAAGCCTTAAGTTGAACATTGTCACCACTTGAATTTAACATATTCAAAGACAGTGATGTCAGAAACCAGTATTAATTGGAAGGAGCAAGATCCAAGGCCAAATTTACCAAAATTCATATCAGAAAGTCTACAACACTCTGAAATTCAGCTAAAGAACTGATGTCACTGCTACTGAGTTTGTAGGATCTGCTTAGAGATGGAACAGTAAGCTTTCACCAGCTCAGAAAGTTTACTTGTGGCTGGATTTATTCTGATCAAAAAGCCTGTTAAATAAAGAAGACACAAACACAAGCAAACCAAACCAATGCCACAAGGCAGTGCTGGCAGTGGGAAACTAATCCTAACACTTGAAAAATACTGCAATGATCTGTACCACAAGATATATACCAGTGATGAAATATGCTGGTTAGATCTTGGGAAACCTGAAGCTGACTGCAGAGCTGCTCAGGATATGCTCCACAGGATGGTGAAGCCCTTGATAAAATAAGAAACCTCACAGAGAAGCCCTGAACTGCTACAAATCTACAAATTTATTTTTATGTATGTAAATACATGTCTGAAAACTGTCAACAAAGCATTTTTTAAAAGGTGAGATAATATTTTAACTAATTCAGACACTTGATTAAGGCAGTTTTTTTGAGGTTTCATGGTTTTCCTTGTTTGGGTTAGCCTATAACTTTAATGTGTGGAAAGCTTAGTCTGAATGGAGGATAAGTTCTAGTATCATCCAACATTTACCTGTTAGATCACTGCTTTATGCAAATTCCTGATTTGCTCATGGTTTTGGTGGTGCATGAAAAAGAAGCAAATGTCAGAAGAATCACATTGTTTCTGCATTTGTGACTGACCCTGCTTGTGACACTTTAAAGTTTGCATTTCTGATGCTCTCTCCAGAGGACATTTTGGACAGCTACCATTTTTTGTTACGTGTTTGCATCTAGCTACTGTTTGGAGTTTAAGAAATAAGCCATGGTATAGAATCATAGAATGGTAAGGTTGGAAGGGACCTCAAGGATCATCTAGTTCCAACCCCCTGCCATAGGCAGGGACACCTCCCACTAGTACAGGTCACTCAAAGGCTCATCCAACCTGGCCTTGAACACCTCCAGGGAGGGAGCAGCCACAACCTCCCTGGGCAACCTGTGCCAGTGCCTCACCACCCCCACTGGAAAGAACTTCCTCCTAACATCCAGTCTAAATCTTCCCTCTGACACTTTAAACCCATTGCCCCTTGTCCTGTCATTACAAGACCTTGTAAATAGTCCCTCCCCAGCCTTCTTGTAGCCCCCTTCAGATACTGGAAGGCTACTCTAAGGTCTTCTGGAAGCCTTCTCCAGGCTGCAGAGCCCCAACTCTTGTAGTCTGTCCTCATAGCAGAGCTGCTGCAGCCCTCTGATCATCTTTGTGGCCTCCTCTGGACCCACTCCAACAGTTCCATGTCCTTCCTGCGCTGGGGGCTCCAGAACTGCACACAGGACTGCAGGTGGGGTCTGACGAGAATAAATATAAATAACTCCTTGTTAGTTTAGGTGCTGCCATTTCCTCCAAAAATGAACAGGGTACCTTCTTTTGTTAGAAGTTCACTTATTTTTCAGCTGTTACACTCATTTTTATCAGATTTTCTGGTATAAAACTGGTTTACCTGTGATATTTCTTTCTCTCCTGAGAAATTCACATCTGTTTCTAGCATCTGTCTCTAAACTTCATTCAAAAATAGTGGTGGTGGTGGTGAACATTAATTTTATGGATGTATTTGTATCATTGAGCTTCTGTCAATAAGTCATTTTTTATTTTCATGAAGAATCCACAAACTCTACCTATCAATACTTTTCAGAAGCAGAGCTAATGCACAGCAGCTAAAAATAATCTCCTGGAACAAAAATGAAAAATACAGAGAAGTCAATGTTGTGAGTTAACACTGGCATCTTCTGAATATTTTTACCAGGAAAGGACAAAGAATCAGCAAAGCATCAGCTTGTTTCAGCAAAATTTATAGTAGTAATCAGTTCCTGTACAGCTTTGATACCCTTTTGGCTTTTGACTCTTGATTTAAATCACTTCTCTAGGAATATTGTGAATAAACCAGCATCCTGCACACAAATACAGTCCACAAAAGGCACTAATTCTCTCCCCAGAAGTTCCACCTCTTTTTTTGCTTTTTTTAAGGCATTTTGCTCAGCACAGCAACTGGCATTCACATTCACTGGGTTTCAGCATGAGGCAATGTTTTAGGGCTCTTAGGTATGATAAAAAGCACTGATTCCCTGCTTATGCCTGGGCCTGGCTACATGGGTGTCTGAATAGAAAGTACTCAACTTGCTCCATCACGAGTGAGAAATGCACCAACAGACCAGGTGGGCTCACGGAACCCACGGATCCGTGATTGTTCAATGCTCCATCCCTTCTCCCTATTTTCTCTTTGTCCTCTAGGACAGACTCGTGGCAGAGAAAAGAAGGAAGCTGCTTCACAAACTGTGGTTGAACAAATTCCTCTTTCTTCAATAAAACATGAGGAAAGCTTTGTAATTCCTGGACCCAGTCTCTCCATTCCTGGGACTGTGCAGTTTTGCTCGCTTGTCCTCACCCAGGATGTATCGCAGCAGCCGCGACTGAGAGCCAACACGGATGTGTGGCTGCTTGGGGCGAGAGCTCACGCAGGTGTCAAAATGTCCAAACAGCTCCTCTGCCTGCTGCCCTTACACTTCTCCTGGGACTGAGGACAGCAACCCTGCATTCTCCTTCCGAATTTATGTCCTATTTTTAAATTGCATCTTTTTTTGGAGGGTGGGAGGGGGTAATGCACATGCAGATAGAACACGTTCTTTCTGAAGTGCCTACTTTTTTGGTCAGTTGATATAAAAGAAGGCATCTGCTTTAAAAATAAGATTTCTAGTCCTGGAATAACTGCAAATATTAATTAAAACCAAGGATGGTTTGGGTTTTGGTGTTTTGTCGTTTGGGGTTTTTTTTCAGTTTTATTTAGGAAGAAACACCCATAAACTTGGGGAAAACAATGTTAATAATTAAAAAGGAACAAAAATAAGCCAGATAAAGCTTTTAAAATATTAGAATTGTTTTCTGTAATCCTCCACTTAAGATGCTGTATGCCAGGGTTCAATCTTTGGATTTCTTTAATCATTTGGATTGGCCTGTTCTTCCTCCTGATTTATCCAGCACTGCAGAAGGATTAAATCAGTATAATGGACACTTGTTAAGTGTCTACATTATTCTAATCAGCTTGACAGAGCTCTGGTTTATTCCTTCTTGTAAAAGATGCTGTACTGTATACAGCACCACTTAGTGGCAGAACTCTACTTCAAATACTCCCTTCTGAAAGCTAATCTCAGGAACTTTGTTTCTAGTCAAACCGAAGTATTTCGTCCCTTTCCCCCCCTCCCCGACTCTCCGGGTTCAGAGCCTCACAACGCTGCTGTCAGTCTGTCTCTCCAGCACCACAGCACTTTGGCTCTGATCAAACCGATCACAGCGTGATCTCTTTCCATTCTCTTTTCTCCTGCTCCCCTTGTGCGTGTTCCTCGTTTCCCTGTGCCCATAAAGGCGGATGGGTATCTTTTGCCTCTTAATGGCTGACTGAAATGTCTGACCTCCAACTATATGTCACTTGTAAATAAAACAGTGCCACCCTAACTGCTATTAAACTCTGTTCTCAACACAATGAACAGAGCAGCAAACAGTAAAACATCAGAAAGCAGGCTGAGGTTGCATCCCTGCTTTCAGCAGTCAGTATCAAAGCAATATGGACAGATATTTTTCTTTACAGGATGTCAATGCTAGGGATGTTTATTTTAACACATTGCAGTTTTGTTTACTGTATTGCATTTTAACAACTTTAACACAAACTTTCTCACTTTGGGAATATAAAGAGGTCTTAACAATGTGTAAGAATAAATACCTATATAATAATGTAAATACCTGGAAAATAATACAGTCCTTTTCTACCAAATCTCTCTGAAGCTTCCAAATAGATATTGTGCTGGCATACTACAAACTCTGCTTGTGTGGGAAGAAAGAGTACTTCTGCCCCTGTACCCAGCACTTGACACTCAATCAAGATACATAAAGTAAATTGTACCAGTTTCCTCCAAAATGCATAGTGGTCAGGCAACAACAGGCTACAAAGGTCAGGTTTAAGTTCAATCTCTTGTACCACAGAACTAACTTTATTCTGCCCAGTGTTTCTTTGGAGTACTTGTTTGCATGTGATGCTTGGAAGTGACTTGGAAAGCAGTAATGGTAGGAATGGTCACTTCCATTTTCACTGTAAAACTCCTCACAAGCTCTTGCAGTTTCTTCCAGAAGCCCTACACATTGTCCTATTTCTGATGGCGTGCTCCACATCAGTTATTCCAACGGAGTGCTGAGAGACAATTTTTTCAATCAGTTATGTGTCCAAAATGCATATGCAATCGCACTTCTGAGTTGTGTGTACAATTACTGAGATTCCATGCGTGCATTGGGTAATTTCTCACATAAATGCACTTAATTAGTCATCTGTGCATGAGTTTGCCTATTTGCATACATACTAACGGCAATTTTGCATGCAAATTAAGCACTTTATATATATATATGTAAAAGTTTGACTCTCGTCATGTTTACTAAACAGAAGCTTATGTTAGATCTGGAAGAAAATAATTGAGTTGTCTGACAGCATACAATGCAATGTGGTAGCTTGCATACGGATCATTATTGTGTCTGCATCCTGCTGAGGTTTTCACCAAAAGGTTATTAGATTTCTCTCTCCTAAAATACATAAGGATCAGCTGTGTAAATGACCACTCTGTTGAAATACCTGAATAAGGGAGGCACAGCTTACCCTGATTCAGCCTGTAACTTGCACCAGATATAATTTGTATTTGATGTTAAAATCTTACAATAGTAGTAATGACCCACCTAATCCTGTGCTTCTTCCTAGGCTACAATGAAACCTGTGACAGGATTTTGCCATTTCCTATCGATGGACTAGCACAATCAGAATCACTGAAGTAATGTCACAATAAGCTTTTTTAAACCACAAGTCTGCTCACCATCTGGAGGAAGGTGCTGGAATTTCTCCCATAGTATTGCCCTATCCAAGGGATGGATTCCACACATGGCTACCCGTTGAATGGCAGTTACTTTTTATGTGGGGGCTACACCATTTTGATGTACTGATATTTTTAGTGCCTGTGCATGTGTCCTAGGCACAGTTACAGTCTGACTTGAAAGCATGTGTGCAGTTGGGAACAGATTAGGCTATGTGAGACCACAGGAGCTATTGGTCAGAGTTAATAGGATAACTGCAGATAATCTTGTTAGATGAATGCATGAACTCAAAAAATTAATCTTTGAAGTTCAGATATTTCTAGACCCTGGCAAAAAAAAGCAAGGAGAATTTACTTTGTATACACTATTCTCTGGGCTCAAGCAAGAACCACGCCAACAGAAAAAAAAAAAAATAGCCTAGATCAGCCAAGAGCTAGAGGCAGATGAAAAAGTCCCAGTGGTAGTTACCAAAAGCGTAACCACTGGGACTCTACCTTTTTCCTTTTTGTTTCTGTGTGTTTGGAGGACTTTGGATTTAACTTTCCTGGCTTAGAGTCAGACAATATGATTCAGCTGACCATGGATATAATGTTCCTAAATAGCTTCCTTTCTTTTATCATTAGGCTTTCTTTCACTTAACACACAGAATCACAGAAACATCCACGTTGGAAAAGACCCTCAGGATCACCAAGTCCAACCTATAACCTTACTCTAAATATGCATATAGTATTATTATTCGAACTCTTCCATGCCATATTATCCTCATTTATAGGTAAATTAGTGATTCAGTTATTCTAATAAATTTCATATGCAACTTTATCCTCACTGAAGTTGTATGAAGACAAACACTGTAAATTTCTCACTACCTTCTTAAATTGGAAATAAGCTGAATCTCTTTGAGCATGTGGTATTTTGTCATAAAGTAATCTCTTACAAGAGCACATCTCTCCCTCTCTCTCCCCTCTCTCCAAGTTTTCTTTTCTTATCTTTTCAGTTCTACTACTCAAATCCATAGGCTGTCAAAGCTGTCTCTTGTAAAGTGCTTTGTCTTCCAGGTGGTTTTTGACCAAAAATGCTGACAGCTCCAGAAAATGACTTCATATTAAAAAGGTAACTGGGGCTTTCTCTGAGGAGCTCTGCCTCAGCATTCAGCATGCACACACGCACAGTTTAGCGTATCTGCTGTGCTGCTAAAACTGTTGGATGTATTCAGGAGGAAGAAATATTTGGGAGGCATACAAACAAGCTGGGTACCACAAAAGGCAGAGAGCTCAGAATACAACTTCTATTTATGCTTTACCAATCTGTGCAGAAGAAAACATACACTTTTTTTTCCCCCAGCTATACAATAAAAGCATGTATTGTCAGGAAGAGAAGAAAGCCTGATCTGAACCTCACATTTTTGCTATATAGATGAGTGTTTGTTAATACTGCTCCTTGCAGCAGTGTAACTTATTTTGAATAAATAACTGGAATAATATATATTAAGGTGAACATTTCAGTGCAGATGAAGCCACGTCCACCAAAAGAAGAAAGAAAAGTAGTGGTGATGAGAAGTGCTACTAGAAACCAGTAAAAGCTGCAAGTCTGAAAAATTCTCATTTTCCTTCAGCAGACCCTGTAAAATTTATTTTAATTATGTTGTTATTCATTTGGAGTTTTCTGGTGTGTGAGGAGTGGTTACAGAATTATGAGGATTCATAGGTTGGATGCTGCCCTGTTCCCCCTCATATCCTGGTGAATCTGGCAGTGTGAACTAACTTAGAGTACAGGAGATCACAGGGGCAGGACTTGTGAGACAAAAGCATCTCCTCAGCTGCTGAGGAGGATGCCTGGAGTGGGTGGGGAGGACATCACTTGGTTTAGATCACTTCAATGAGGTTCTTAGATGCGGTTATAGTGTAGTGCTTACTGTGAATGCAACCATCTTAGACAACAACCACTTTAGCTACCCTTTGTTTCTGAGATGATGGCAGAATCGTGCTTAAACATATGCTTGTATGAAGAGCACCTTAAAATCAGTTAATTTGGGGAAGCTTTGGGGAAACTAGGAATCTGTGGCCTCCCCTCCTACCTGTGAAAAGGCACAGTGGCTTTCTTTACTAAATGTGGTGGGGTTCCATTGTTTCCATGAACATGAAGCATTGCATTGGGGAGTTGCCTGCCTGCTATGTTAGGGATCTTTAGGCATTTATATCTTTGGTGATCTTCTGTGTTTGAGGAACACATTTGCCCAAGAATCAGAGCTCTCTCTTCTGAAGCTGTTACAAGTGGCATATGGACATAAAGGCACTCCTTGTATCTTCTGAGAATAAACCTAATTCTGCTGTTACATATTTGTTAATACCTCTGCTTTAATTTGCAGTTCACTGTAATGGTACAGACCTATTAAACCTCAGCCTACTTCCACCTTTATTCTTAATTTTCGCAATAGAATAAATGGCTTAAAAAAAAAAAAAGTAAAAGAAATTTTACTGTTTTGCATAGGTCAATTTTGTTTTACAATATTTTAATAAGAGTTACATTAGTATAAGGTGTGTTACCTCACCCTAAGGTGAAAGAGACATAGAAATGGGATTTTGAAATTGGATTTAATATAGCCATTGCTGGCATGCTGCCATTAATGCCTGCATAGTTCAGCGAGGAGACCACAAGGCGTGTCATAATTGGAGGTCAGACTACACTGAAGTTGGCCTCCCTTGGTCAGGGTAATTAACTGTGCAGGAAGGTTTTGTATAGGGCCTCTGAAGCTGGATTTTCCTCATTGCCATTCACATTACCAACTCCGAAGGAGAATCGATAGGAGCCACAATGTACTGATCAGTAGATAGTGTAAAAGAGAGAAAGTTCAAATTCCTTGGCATTGCAGCCTGCCTGGCAGGACTGAAAATGTGACTTCAAAAGATTTGTTTAACCAGGAAGATAGTTGTGTCTTTCTCAGCATCCCAGCACATAGGTAGCACATGCAGGGTGGTACAGAATCATCTTAATTAATACATATTCTATGCATGTTTGCTGCTGGTTTTGTTTTTTTTTTCCTGTGGGTTCCTTTTCCAAGTCACTTTCTCCTCTGTGACTCATCATTTTGTCTTTAGATTTTGTACTGGAGCCAAATCATAAGTAATCCAGAATTCTGAGCTGTGCTTAACCATTCATGTAGTTCCAGTGATTTGCTGTTGCTTAAAGAAAAAATACATGAATGTACCAAAGACTAGGTTTTACTGTTAGCTATTTTCCCTCTGTGGTTTTGGTCTTCCTACAAAGCAGTATCTTTATTTCCTCTGTTGGCTTCTGTCTAGATCAGATAGGGTGCTTATGTCTTTTCCAGATCATTAATTTCTTCACAGCTTAGATTTACCTTTCACTTTACTGTTCAGTTCCATCTCATCCCATCTTCCCTAGACATCCCAAAAAGATCCCCAATGTGGATTAAATCTGAAGGCATTTCTCATTCGCTTCAGTTTTGAACTTCTGACATAAACTCATAATTTGTCATTATCTCCCAATCCAGACTCATCATTATTTCTCTGGATCTGTATGTTCCTTCTTTTGTTGCCACTTGTGATGCAAACCCACATTAGTACTAACAACTTTCTATACCACTGGTCAGCTAGCTATCTGCTAGAAGAAGCAAAGATCACCAGATCATACAGAAGAAGCCTAAGGCATGGTCTGCACACTGTATTAATTTCCTTTCTCCCTGTTTGCTAACTTTTTTTAAGAACCGTTTTCTATCCTTACCATCTAGGCCATAAATGTTTACTCAAGTTCATCAAAACATTTACTTATCAGAGAATTAAACAAGTTAGGCCAGTGGGAATATTTCCCAAACAAGGAATTCAGATATCAGCCCTAAGCTAGGAAGGCAAAGGTCTCCCGAGACTTTGTTTTCTCACCTCCTGTCCACTTAATTTGTTATTTTCATGCTTTCACATATTTGATGGCTGCTTGACAATTTTATTGTATGTTGTACTGTCCCTCAGTGATCACACCTCCCTCTCTCTTATTCTCTATCTGTGGTAACACAGCTCGCATCCGATACTCATCTCCACCACTACGGGTTCTATTGTCCCCTTGATATGTGTAACTCCCACTGCTGTCAATAGGAATTACATGTGTGCATCAAGGAGAGGAAAATCCCTTGTGGACTCTGCACTCCTCATTATCCTGGCACAGTCAGTTCTGTAGATGAGCCTTTTACTCTCTCGAGTGTTGTGCACTATAGCAAGTTGGCTCTTAGGATCAGCAGCTTTGCTCTTGAGGTGTTTAGCAAGTTGATTTAGTGTGCATGTGTACGCTCTCAAATGTCTTCATCCAGCCAAATTCACATCTTGTAGTGTTTCCTATATTAGATGGCAGAGCTTCCTGTTTCCTTTTTATGCAAGAATACCAATTCGTAACCACTCTCACAGCAGACTGAAAGTGAAGCCAGAGTCTGCAGCTAACTCTCCCAAACAGCATATGTTCAGGCCCAGCTCAGACCTCTATGCTTAAATGCAGTAGTTGGTGAAAAATTCACTAGGTACAAAAATGTAAATGGCATATTTTAATTTTCCTTACAGATCTGAAGGGAGATATTTTACAAGCACTTGATGTTAAGTGCTTCTAAACAAGGAGGTAGTTGAAATAGTAGCTAATCAGTTAGCAAAACTTAAATTCCTTCCAAAATTAATCAGTGTCAAGAGTTGAAGGAAAATGTGAGTCAAAACAAGCACATGCAAACGAAGGATTTTCATTGTCTGAATGCTGGATTTGTATTCTCCTCTCATCCTTCTGGAATCACTTCAGTTTGGGAAGGTACCCAGCATCTCACACAGGCCAGTGTTATCAGAAACGTAACTGGAAAGTGTACTCACTCCATTTGCAGACTTATTCCCCAAGCACGGAGTCAGTCAACACAGTTTAGAAAAGAGGGATGGCAAACTAGTTTGGGAAAAAAATCAATTTGCCATCAGATTAGAAATCAACTGTAAACATGTTGAAGAATTCTATTTTTTTTTTCACTACTGCTCTGCCTTTTCTTCACAATCTGTTGTAGTGTCAGACTTATTTTGACAATACATGTAGAACTTGTCATATTAACAAAGTTATCAAACACAGCGAGCACATGCATAGCAACAGCTGTAGTCCAGCAAGAGTCCAAATAACTGGCCATAGGTATTCACAAGGAAATATCCAAGCTGTAGTTGAGAAAAATCCAAAACAGCCCCAGAAGTCTCCAGAGTACTTGTAGCTTTATTTAAATAGCAACGACTGCAGCTGCCCTTCAAGCCAGAATAATCTACTCCAAACTTTGAAAATTTAGTCTGAAAAGGATCAAATGTAGATTTTTATCTAGATGTATAAAGATTTTTTGTTAGGATTTCTGCCTTTGTGGAAGTGCTGCATAAAAAAAAAAAAAAAGATATACACTAAATTCAATACAATGATGGGATTTATTTGATGTTATGTAACAAACTCAGAAATATTTGTTTAAAAAAAATAAACCCCATAATCCACTAAGACTGTAAATTGGTGGGGTAGGAACAATCTTCTCATTATTCTTGCCTACAGAGCTTAATACAATGAGGTCTCAGTTCTTTGCTAGCATCTCTAGGTGTTAACACAATGCTATTAAATCTACTCAACAGCAAAAGATGCAGTCAGTGGATTTATGTGTCTCATTCCTTTGGAAATGTGTGAATCTAACAGAATAGTTTAATGGCAGATTTTTCAGCTGCAATGTCTGATTTTGCACGTACATCAGATAGTATGCATCTATTTATGCAAATCACTGTTGGATTTATATGCACAAAATATACATGCCTGAGAACTCCTATTTGTGGTGTTCAGCTGCAATCAGAAAGGAAAAAAGATCAGATTTGGAGGCCAGGGTCATACTGCAGGAAAACAGCAGGACCATACTTGGCTCTTGAAACCGCTGCTTTCCATTTTCAGTTTTCTGGGAAAACTAAACTGACTTAAGTTTCACTTTCTGGCCCTTCTTTGAACTGCCTTTATTTTTACACCAGAAAACCTCTAGTTTATTGGAGTTAGCTTTATCGCTACTGATGTGAACATGGAGTAGGCCTGACATGCCTGTTTTCCTCTAAGAAGGGCCAAGCTCAGGCTGGCTTATGCACACAACTCAGGAGCTAGTTCAGACACCACACATTTTTCTACCTGATCCTGAAACTGACATCCATCCAAATGATTCTCTTCTCAGCAAGGCACCTGCATCACCCTCCTCTCTCTCTGCCTTAGGTTTGATTAATGCAAACAGACAGCCCGACCTGGGGTACTCACAGACCTGCACCCCTACCCACTGCGTACCCAAAGCCCACCCAGCCCCACACTTCACAGTCCTTGCTCCCACTGTCTGCCCTTTGAGGTTCTTCCCTTCCAAACAAGGTGATCCTAGGCAAACGCCTTTGCAGGTGAAAGAGAGGTCTCTCTCATAGAATCATGGAATGTTTTGGACTGGGAGGGACCTTTAAATCTCATGTAGACCAACCTCACAGCAGTGAGCACAGACATACAGGTTGCTCAGAGTCCCAAACAACCTGACCTGGAATATTTCCAGGAATGGGGCATCTACCACCCCTCTGGGCAACCTGGACCAGTGTCTCACCACCTTCAGTATAAAAAAAGCTTTTCCTTATACCTAACCTCCTCTCATCAAGTTCTAAACCATCACCCCTTGTCCTGTTTCAACCAGACCCACTAAAAGGCTTGTCCTCATCTTTTATATAGCCCCCTTTAAAGTACCAGAAATCCACAATACAATATCTTCCTGCCTGTGAATTTTTGCTGTGGATATGCTACTCTCCCCTACTCGTTTTCCTCACAGGCTGGGCTAGGCACTTCCCCCTGGTTATGCCCATCATCCCCTGGATACGCTAGCTTTTCCTATGGACATGCTAGGTTTTCCTTCACTGGGCACGCTTGATTTACACACGGACCTACTAATTTTTTTTCCTGAAGGTACATCTGTCCATTTGATAGATTATTTTTTCCCTAAATGTTACTTTTCCCTCTGTAGATAAACAATCACAGAATCATGGCATGGTGGGGGTTGAAAGGGACCTCTGAATATTGAGTCCAACCTCTTGCTAAAGCAGGATCACCTAGAGTAAATCACACAGGTACACATCCAGGTGGAATGTGAATGTCTGCAGGGATGGAGACTCCACCACCCCTCTGGGCACCCTGTTCCGGGGCTCTGCCACCCACGAAGTACATTTTTTTCGCCCTTGTGATTACACCGAACCTCCTATGTTCCAGTCTGTGTCCGTAGCCCCTTGTCCTGCCCTTGGACAGCTCTGAGAAGAGCCTAGCTTCATCC